>CAEGAD010097450.1:0-52444 GCA_903067055.1 Poeciliopsis paucimaculata
TTGCCTCCTCACCCATAAAGCTGCAGAGCAAATCTCCTGACCACCCCCCCCCCACCCTACACACACACACACACACACACCCTCCACCCCACCTCATCCCAAACACTCGTCCAGCCGAACGCGTCGCTCCTCCCGCTCCGCCGCCGCTGCTCTCATTTGTTTCGCATTGAGTTTTGTAGAGACACTTGGTCAAGGAGGCGCTGGCACTTGTAAGAGTGCGGACGTTTTATGACACAAACCCACTGCCCCATGCCAAAAACAATGGATTCCTCTCCACCCCCCACCGCCACGAAGAGAATGTGATTTTTACTTGCAATCCGAGCCTGAAGTATGCGCGGACAGTGGTGGGGGGAGGGCTCTCTTCACCTTTCACCCCGCAGTGTTGGGACTGTTTGTATTTTTCTCCCCCCCCGCAACCCCCTCCTCGGTCCCCTGTGCTCCGTCAGTTAGCTAAATGCTGATGAATGCGGTAAGCAAGAAAAAATTGGAGGGGGTCGGCTTCACCTTCCTGTGTGTATCTTTGCAGGCATACAACAGACATAAACAAGACATCGCTGTTTACTGAAATATCAGGTCTTGAGGAAGAATTCCTGCAACTACTGGAAGAGGAGATGCCAAGAAAAATAACTTGCAGCCTAAACTGATGTCAGGTTCATTTGGTTTCACTTTTGCGTTTGCTTGGTCACGATATAGAACGGAATGGACTTTGCATTTATGCAACAGGGAGATGCATGTGAATATATATATATATATATATATATATATATGCACGTCTCAGGTGCCTGACATGGATGACGCACCAACCTTCCATAACTCTGCAGGGAAAAGAGATGGATGGATGGATGGACGTTTCTCTTGCAACATTTTTTAACTTTTTGATAGTTTTTTGAAAAAACTTTGGTTTCCGGTCTTCATTCGCAACGCCCATGAGGATTTTTGTTAATTATCATTTTAGTGGTTTTTTTTGGGTTTTTTTTTTATCTCGCACATATTAAAAAAAAGCAGATAACTTTTAAGCTTTTGCTCCTTGTTATAGCTTAATTCCAAAGGAAGTGTGGCTTGAACCTGCAAGCGTGATTGTTTGAATGCAGAAGTGATGTGTATTAGGTCAATCTGTGAAAACATTCCTCTCACACTCCTCAGGATTTATTCTGCAAACCCTTTGTGAGTCCCCATTTCCCAATGCAATATTGCTTTCTTTCTTTCCATATGCTTGTTGCAAAGAGTACAACCTTGACATCTGATTTGCAGGATGCATTGCTTTTGCAAGTTGCTTCTTTTTCTGCAATTCTTTCTCCTTGCATGCTCCAATGTTTCCATTATACACTTACGAAACTCTAAAATTTCACCCGTCTTGTAAAAACATAGCCACAACCACATGAAAAGTGTTGTTGTGGGGGGAAAAAAGGGACAAACTAAGTGGAGTGTAATTTTAAACGTGGAATTTTTTAAGTTTGTCGTTAACTCTTTTAAGCATTTGCATGCTAAGTTCACGGTGTTGCTTAAATTCTCAAAAATTGCGTTATCAACTGGTTCAACTACTGTGCAAGATTTTTGTCTATATCCGAGAATAAAGTCAACTAAGCTACAAAACAATAGCGCATCTGAATGTATGTCCATCCATGGCTGAAATAAAATACATATTATTTCAAAAAAAGAAAAAATTCAACCAATTATGTTGGTTTAGTTTTTAGTTTAAATAGAGAATAAATTACAGAAAGTATTAACTGCAATTTGGGGTCTTTAACAGGAAGAAGGCAGCATCAGTGCTGTTTTCTGTTTGCAGAGACATCTTTTCTTTGACATCCCGAGCAGAATTACGTGTTATTTGTGCAGTCTCTGACTTAATCAAAAGCAAGTTCTAAAAATTATTTACCATTTTCAGCATTCTCAGCAGCGATATGGGCCTTTCCACCATCGCTGCCCCCCTCCTTTCGCCTCCCTTTGTTCTCTCCAGCTCTAATAGGTTTCCCCCTGCCACACACCATTCACTTTTTTTTTCTTTTTTTTTTTTTTTTTTTACTTCTTCTTCTTTTTAGCCCCCACCGCACACACACCCCCATCCCCATTTTAGTGCAAGGTCCAGTGTCGACTGGAGCATTTGAGCAATTTGAAATTAAAGCAAACAATGGGCAGGCACTCCCAGGGACCTCTCGCTCACCATATTACACGGAGGACGCTCGTGTGCTCCTGCACATTACTGGCAAGTCATTACGTTTCTCTGGAAACCGAGCGCAGGAGCACGCTCACAGGAGTCAGTGATGCAAGCAGCAGCTGAGTGCTTGGAATGGCGTGTGTGAGTGTGTGTGAGCATCCTTGACAACGGCATGGAGAACTGTCAAAACAAAGCAGACTACTGACATGCTGATATGCAGCTACATACAATACATACCTTCGCAGGGTTTACATTTTAGGGAGTTTGTGTCAAGTCTGAGGCTTAAGAAGTCATCCTGGTGCTTTAATTTCTCTTCATAATAATACAAAAAAAAAAAAAAAAAAAAAAGCTGATGGTGATTTTGTAATGATTTAAGGTGAAGCACTTAAATCGCACCATACATTTGAAACTGCTTTCGCTGTTTCAAATGTATGATTTAACTTAGTTTACAGCAGAATACAAACATACACATTTACTGGAAGGAACCAAAAAAAAAGGAAATTAAAGGAATAAGTTTATATTTTCTTTACCCTGGCAGCCAAGGCAATGTGGTGGGTGCGGTTGCCCTGCAGTGTCAAAAACTTCAGAAACAGAAACAAATGTTGTTTTAATAAAATGACTTCATAATTGCATTTATAAATGTAAATAAAACTGTTTCAATTTATCGTCTCGGGTGGAGAATTCTAGCTGGTCGCCACTAAACGTTTCCCAGGTGTGAAACACAGGCTAATTTTCCTTAGCCACTCTTCAAATTAAGAAGGCGAAGAAAACAAGACGTTGGTAAAAGGCAGTTTTGTGCTGATCTAAGTCTACAAACGGCTGCAAAAACAGAACTGCTTACGTAAACATTTCAATATTTAGAGTCGGAGCTACAACTTAAAACTGTCACAGCAACCCAGACAAACGAGGCAGGAAGAGGACCAGAGTTTATCTGGCTGCAACCGACAGTGGGGGAGGGTGAAAACGGAGAGTAAAGGGAAATACACAAGATTATTTAAATGGGCAACTTTTAGCATATATTCAATAAACATCTCTGTTGACATAATGTGGGTGAGAACAACTCGGCTAGTAATAAATTATGCACATTTTTTTTTTTTTTTTTACTTGTTTGCTTACTAATCAATAAAACAATTAGAGTTGATCTATAGATCTTTCTTATCAGAGTCTTGCTACATTAATTTAAGCAACAAATTATCATTACAAGTGTTTCCACTTGAACAATCTGTATTAGAGTCAATATCAGTTACATTAGCAACTAAAACCATTTTGCATTTGATCGAAACTTATTCATCCATGGCATTTAATCCAAAGTTTCCTTGGTGCAGGGCGACCCAGCAAAGAGACGTGCCTTTAAAGAGATTTTTTTCCAGGATTCACATAAAAAGTAGGAGCTGACCTTGCATATCTCTCTCATACGTGTAATGAGTGCAACGTTTCAATGGCAAAATAACCACTTAGTTTGAAGTATGTCAATATAACAACTTGTAATTTGAGCAAAAAAAAAAAAAAAAAAAAAAAAAAAATCTATTTAAAATATAACAGCTAGTATGTGTAGATAGTTTTTCTTGGAATGTATTTTGCACAATTTCAATTCGTCTGATCACGAAGAGTTTAGCAGAACATTTTTCTGTCTGAGGTATATTGTCATAAGTGCAAACGTACCAGAAATTGCATTTAATTTTTTCAAAGATATTTTTGTTTTGTGCTGCTGCAATGACAAATGGTCATGTTTCACTATAAGGAAGCAGCAAGGACTGAAGTTGGATCAGATTCTTTAACATTTCTCAGAGGAATTTTTTTTTTTTAAACCACAACCTAAAAGCAGAGCTAGTGGAGGTGGGGGATTCCCTTAAACTACCTTCTCCTTGACTAATATGCAATATTGTTAAATTAAATCAATCATTCATTTATTCTCTTTTGCTTTTTTTGTAAGCAAACAATCTCTAATCTTTAGCATAATATTTTCCTCAGTATTCAACATGTCTGCGCAGCTTCTCGTTACTCTGTTGTTGACTGAGTTTGGCAGAGTGGAGTCTCCTTTCTTCACATGTGGGACCAAAAAGAAAGAAAGACGACGAAGAAGAAGAAGAAGACAAAAAAAAAAAAAAAAAGAAAAAGAAAAAGAAACGAACCGTTACTGACGTCGCTCTAATCACTCACCGTGCGTCGTTACGCATTTCCTGTTCGCTACGAAGTTCCCCCTGTGCTCCACCGTCGAGCCCTGACGGCGATGTTTTGGTGAAAACAAAATAGTGCCTCGAAAAGGGACGCGAACACGTCTAAAACATGACATGTCGGTGGAGTGGCACCTAGAACGGCGCTGCGGATAAAACGACGGTCGTCTTCGACGAAGTTTTTTTTTTTCTTTTTCTTTTTTTTTTTTTTTCCTGCGGTCAGTCCTTGTGTGTTCCTCCGCATGTCCGCTTTCCTCGTAGATGGTCTGCGGCGTGCGTTGTCTGACGGCGGACGACAAGCTGTTGACGAGTAACATGAAGGAGATGATCGGCGGTTGCTGTGTGTGCTCGGACGAACGCGGCTGGGCGGAGAACCCGCTGGTTTACTGCGACGGCCACGGCTGCAACGTCGCCGTGCACCAAGGTGAGCTGCTAGCCAAGCTTTAGCCGTTAGCCCTCATGCTAGCTAGCGTTGTCTTATTGAAAGGTTAGCCTCTTCCTCCTCCTCCTCCTGTTCCTCTCTGCCTGGTTCCCACCAAGGCTGAGCCGAGGTCATGCTGCCGGGCTCCTCGCTGCTTCGGCTCGCCGGCTAACTCGGCCTGCACGCTGATAGGAGCTGACAGCGGCAGCCTGAACACGTTTCTGGCTGCGAGCTGTTGCCATTGTTTCCTTGTCAGAAGCTGTTACGAAAGAGGGGGAAAGAGAAAATAACCACACTCCTGTTGGGGGTGATGAGGTACTTCAAATTGAGGCAATAACACTGGTATAAAATCAGTCAAACCTAGAAAGCAAACGTCCAAAGTACAGTCCAAGCACCAAAACACTCTGCATGCAGGGTCCCACTACAACAGCTGAGATGACTCAGAGGATGATGTCTGATGTTTACATTAGCAACAGCTATCCATGTGTCCACTTGGTAAACACAGCCAAAGACAGAAGCTGCTAACAACTGTAAACAGATCCAAACAGCTGATCAGCGTGTTTCTTTTTTTGGAAGCTGCTACTGAACTTTTGTTGGCAACTACCTTGTTAGTAATTCAATTCAAAAAGTGAAACTGGTATATTTGTAGATTCATTACACAGAGGCTGTATTTTGAGTGGGTTTTTTTTTTTTTCAGTTAGTTTTATTATACTTTACACCAAGTGAAGAATTAGACTGTTACTTTAAAGCAATTTAAAAATAGATTTTTATGTCATTGCTTTATGGTACACAAGGAAGACTCATAATTTGACAGCTATCAAGAAGACTGTCATTGTCCAGGAGAGTGCTGACATGTATAGAACGTTGAGTGGAAGGAAAAAAGTATGGTAGGGAAACAGTTACATGTGCAACAGGCTTTAAATAAATCCCTAAGAAGATTGCAAAGCAAAGCCCAAGCAAGAGTCCGTATGAGATTCATGAGGCATTTCTAAAAGCTGAAAATTCTGGGGTGTTTTATGTATCTGAACTTACATTGAAACATGTGAAAAGTTGTGACCTATTATCATAAATAGAGACTCCCAAGAAATGCCTAGCAAGTGTTGTTTTTTTACT
The DNA here is from genome assembly GCA_903067055.1 of Poeciliopsis paucimaculata. Taxonomy (NCBI): domain Eukaryota; kingdom Metazoa; phylum Chordata; class Actinopteri; order Cyprinodontiformes; family Poeciliidae; genus Poeciliopsis; species Poeciliopsis paucimaculata. The sequence goes on from CAEGAD010097450.1 coordinate 5,864, forward strand.
GAATGTTATAGTTTTAGACATAAGGAAACTTCCCTTTATTTTGCCAAAGGCACACACTTATTACTGATTTTTTCCCCCACACTAAAAGCAGCTGAAAAGAACTTACTGCCTTGAATAAAAAAATAGACTTCAGATTATTTCCACATTTGACTGACTTTACTTGGCATAGGAGTCAGAGTTTTACTTGTCAAATCAGTTGTTTTTTGTATAAAAGTAGTTGAAAACAAATAGCTGTTTAAAAAAAACCCCTCAGCTTTATGTAAAATAAACACAGTACTTCAAAACCATGACCCATTTATGTCTGCAGCAGGAGTGAAAAAGGGGGGAAAAAAACAAAGAATGATGCTCTGGGTGTGTTTTATTTGTAATTTTGGTTAGGATTCTCACTACCATGACAACAACTTCAACTCATTTAGCATTTAAACATATAGCATTTAACGGTCGATCCATGTGTCAATTCAAAGCCTGTGCATGTTTTTCCCACACCTAGCTGCACGCTGCTGGTGAGCAGGTTGAAAGATTAAATAAAAACTTCTCCAGTTGAGAGCCTGAGCAAAAATCTTGGCACACAGAAGAAGAAAAGGAAAAACACAGATGAAATGTTAAACCACAACACAAAAACTGGAAGGCTACAAGATAGTTTGTTATGCTTTACAACTCACTGCTCAAACAGTGTGTTGTCAACTAAAATTGGGATTATATGTTGTGTTGTTTCTCCTAAAAAAAAAAGCAAGGATTTGAAAGCCAGTTCTTTTTCTGTTAAACATATGCAGTATTTATTTAGCTTGGACTCTGGTTTAGTTTGCCTAGCAACATAAAAAAATCTGCCAAGCCTTTAAGTGATTGGATCAGCTGTCCGTGTTCTCAGGACTTTGGATTATAGCTTTTCATTCCAGTGGATTATGGGCCCTGGTCACATCAGAGATAATCTAGAAATGTGTAGGGGTAGGCTATTTAAGATGCTAGTGCAGTATATAGGGCAGTTGGATCTGTGTGTTTACCTGCATTGTTGTGTAAACGCTTACGTGCCAGAAAATGTGGTTTGATTTTGGAAATCTTTTTTCTTTTTTTTGTGGATGCTGATGAAGCAGGAGGTGCTGGAGTGAGATTTGCTGAGCTGGGATGGGTGTTAGTAGCAGCAATGGAAGTGTTCATCCAGAGCAATTGATAATTGTAGCCAAACTGCTGATTTAATGAGAGCTGGACATTTTTTCCCCCTAATCTTCAATATTTGTTTAAAAATTAAACATTTACCTTGAATGAAACGTGAGTTTTTCATTAATTATTTAGTGACTATATGTATGGAAACTTTTAGAAGGAGGTTAAAATAAAGCACAGAGGGTAAATACACTGACAGACTAGTTTTACTGTTTGTAGTAATAATGATTGTAAATGTTTTTCCTGTAATGATGTCTGATTATTTCTGCCTCTCTTCAGCCTGCTATGGAATTGTTCAGGTGCCGACTGGTCCGTGGTTCTGCAGAAAGTGTGAATCCCAGGAGAGAGCGGCCCGTGTGGTGAGTACTTTACTTCTTCTTTCCCTTTTGTCTTTTTACGACCTATTTTGGATGCCTAATCATAAACGAAACATAACATTATACACCGTTTTGACACAGTTTTCCACGTTTTCCAAAGTTATTAAGAAATGTCTGCGACGAGCCTTCGTCATCACAGCTCTTGGTTGGAACCAGTAGTAGAAGCTTTTATCTTAAGATTGTATCAAGGGGTAGGGTGAGACATTTCACTCTGTTCTACCACTCTTATCAGTGGGTGTGACACCAATTTCTCTCAATAACCATTGGTTTTAAAATTTGTTCTTATTTGCAATCTTTTGCCCAATAAAGTGGCAAAAATGTTCACATGCATTAATCTTCCAGTCGTATGTTCTAGAGCACCAGAAAGCAGAAAAATAACTGCAATTTGGAAAGGCTATGGCTAATTTACCATGCAACACTGCACTTAGATGCAGCAAAGTCCTTTGTTCTTCCATATACCAAAGCCTTCCTGAGGTAAATGCACAGCTCAATGATTGGTAAAACTAATTGAGATTTGCAGTCTCAGACCTGTGGCTACACAAACTACAGCAAACTTAATAAACTGGAGCAAAGCTTTGAAGAAAAGTTGGCAAAACTTCTTTCGCCATTATAAAACAGGCCTATCTGTTCTTGTTTAAACAACAAGCTTGTTCCTATTAGAGTTAACTTTAGCTGAGACTGCTGGATGTAGTAATACGCCACATCAGCTGAAACTGGTCAGTTTGCTTCGTGTGGCCTTATCAAGAGTGGCACAAACTTGTGAATTTGTTGTCAGTCAGTTCTGCAACGGCATCCATGTTTGTGTGAAAAAGAAAAATGCAGGAAGCGCAGATGAGAGAGGGGAGAAAAGAGGCATATATCTGATATTATTATTGCAATACTTACCAGTTTTACCTCCATCGTAAAAATTTCTAAAATTATGCAACTGTTGTACCTCTTTACTATTGTAGTTCTTGATTTTGGCCGTATGGGCAGTTGCCCAGGGTGGCATTAGAATGGGGAGCACACACAAATGCTAGATCGAAAAATATGTAACATATCAGTCACTTGCGCATTGACCAAGTTTGCTATTGTTTCATGCATACAGCCAATAGGGAGTTAGTAAGCATTGCTGTAACCACCACTACATGCGTATCAACTTGTTAGTTTTATAATTAGGACAGAATGTGGCAAATTGACCCAGAGCTTTTGGCTGGATGCTTCCTAAGTGTAAATATTTGTAAAATACACATGGCATGTTGCTAAATAAACCTTAACATTTTTCAGTAAACCACAATATTTGTAATCGCCATCTCTGCTACCATTTCAAAAGCAGCATTTTGACGGAAGATTTGTTGAGGGGAGATTAAGCTGAAGCATTTATATGTTTTAAAGGGATTTATGAAGCAACTCCAAAGTTAGTTAATGTCACTTTGGGTTTTGGATTTGTGACAAAGTGCAGCTAAAAATGAGCTGACTCATCAGAAGCAAAGCAGAAAGCTGATAAGCCGGACACTCCCCTGTCCTTATAGTCCCTCTGAAGGATAAAGGACCTCAGCTGGCAGATGAAATCAGGGTGTTTTCCTTAAATGTTGCTGGCCGAACACCCCACAGCTGGTACCTGTCCAGCTCAAGTCCTAAAACACTTCCGTTCTCTTGTGTTGACTTGTTGTTCCTGACCTATTTTTTCCCCACTCTTTCCCCGACAGAGATGTGAGCTCTGTCCCCACAAAGACGGAGCCCTCAAGAGGACGGACAACGGAGGTAGATCCGATCCCACATGCTCCCATGTTGTCATTATTTACACGTCGCCGGCATGTTGATGGACCGTTAGCCGACTGAGAGAGTTATGTTGCTGTTTGTTGTGTGTGGGTGTGTGTGTGCGTGCACTGTTTTCACCGGTCTGTTTTATAGGAGTGTTTGAGTGTGTGTGTGTATGTTTATGAGGGGGCGGGCCGGCATGAGTATAGTGCACGGCCTGTGAGGAGTCTCCCCTTTGGGGTTCATGGAGAGGTCATCTTGGTGGAGACTGTAAATATTCTCTGTGCATGTAAGTGTGTGTGTGTGTGTGTGAGGCAGTCAGAGAGAGGCACAGCTGTGGGATTGTGTCCAGGCCTGCAGGGAGGCATGGGGACAACACTAACACACACCGTTTTACTACTTTCTCTTTTATTTTACCCTTCTCATGACCCCTCTCTGTCTCTTCTCTCCTTCCTCACCAACCCTTTTCCCTCGTTTCTTCCGGCTCTTGTCGGCCCCTCCTCACTTGTTAGTGTGTTTATTTGTACTTTCAGGTGGGACAGTAATAAGGCAAAGCAGAGGAATTTGCCGTCGTTGGCTGCATTTCCATTATAACTGTATGCAAAACTTTGGTGATTTTCCAGTAATGCCAAAAAACCCCAGCAAAAATCACAATTTTGGGTAAATTAAATCACACATGAATAAGTAATTCAAAGTTATCCTTCTACCACTTTCTCTTGTCTTATTTGCCTTTCCACCAGCAGTAACTCCCAGATGTTGATCACACGTTTCGTGTGATGCGAAAAAACTGTTTTACGAAATACAGTAATTTTGATACAGTTGAAAAATCACCTCACCCGAACGCAAAAACCTTTTAACACAAACCGTGAATTTTCTCAAAATAGATGTTTCCATTAAGTTAATTTATTTTTGTAATTTAAATTTGTGCAATTATGTGATCAATGGAAACGCAGCTATTGGCTTGGGTCGCATTCATTTGCATGTTGATTAGAGCAGAGCAATAATGTCATGGAGTTGGTTCCATCAGACACGTCTGTAGAACACAGTGAAAAAAAATTTCAAACGTGAGGCAGCAGATTGAAAGTTTAGCTCCTGATTAAACAACTCTAGTTTAGTCAGGAAACCAAATTAAAGCTTGTTTTCTTGGCGTCTTCAGCTAAGGTGAACTAAATAGCAAAAAAGGTCAATGCCTAAACTGAGGAACACTGTGTTGCTTTTATAGGCCTGTTTTATAGGGCTCTTCCAGATTCTTGGAGGGTCTTCCAAACAACAACATGCCCACATTTAACACCCGTTCCACCCTGCCGTCCCGCCCCTCTGGCCTTCTCCCCCAGTCCCACTCAGCAGGTCAAAGGCAGGTCATGGGTTCAACTGTAAGTTTAAGCCTGTATTTGTTTCAGCTGTTGATGGGAGGGGGAACAGACACCTTCAGTGTGGCTGCAGAGACTCCCACCTCCATTTGACCTGCTGGTAACCTCGGCCAACTCCTCCTCAACTTATCGTCAATTTTGTTGCCCCTGCGACCGTGCCCTGCTGTCACTCTGCAGCCCTGCAGTTTGTCTTTGTTGACGGGGCAGCTGTGTGTGTGTGTGTGTGTGTGTGTGTTTTAGAAGTCAACGAACAGATGCTTCAGAACACAGGCAAATAAATTAAAGCGGTTGACTATTTCAACATTTTTATTTTTACCTTTTTAATGACAGATAAAAATAGATAAAAATTTATTTATTTTTTTTGTAAAAAGATTAAAATACTTGATTTTAAGTATTTAAAATCAAGTATTTTAAATACTTGACTTGTTTAGTGAAAATCAGATTTTCACTAAACAGGGGCTTTTACGAGACTACATTTAATAACCGTAAGAAAAAATGTGCTAGTATTGCAGTTAAACAAAAACAGTTCTTACTGCTACTAAAATAATAATTATTTAAGGACATATCTAAAACAGTTTCTATTGTTAATTAGATATTGATAAGTAGACACACACACACACAAATAATTAAAAGATTCAGCGGAACAGTCCCAGTTTAAAAATAAATTCTTTAAGCTAAATATGCTTTAATATCAAGGATTAAATTTTACTTCAGTTCCAAAAACAAGATTATATTTAGAGTGTATTTCAGACGCATTATTTTAACACATGTAATGTTGGAAGGCTTGACTAAAATGTAGGAAAAAGACTTGTTTAATTTGGTAGCAGTTCAAGAGTTTCTAAGTAAAAAATTCTTAATGTGCAGGATGTTATTGGAGATACTTCAATTAATGGGCCAATTTTCTGCTATCATCTCTCATGTGAACTGTAAGTCAAATACTAAAAAATCTGATCATGTTTTTCTTCTTATTCAGTGCTTCAACCGAGTGAAAGATGTTCTTTGATGCACATTTTTAATAATAATAATAAAAAAAACTGGATAAATGTCACTTTATGCTATATTCATAAGCATAAAGTGACTTCTACTGTCACAGAAGTACTTTGTGACAGTAGAAGTACTGTCACAAAGTACTTCTACCAGAAAATCTGCAGCAGTCAGTTTTCCTCTTACATGTATTCTTGTTAAAATAATAATAAAGTAAAACAATGTGAATCAAGAGCTCAGACCTCTAAGAAAACCTAAAATTGGTTTCAGCAAAGAAAAGCCTGATCAGTACATCTCGTTTCTCTGGTCTACAATGAATTTAACTGAGAGTCTATAAAGCTTGTAAAAAAAAGCTTCTATGGTTTCTATGCTATGGTTTTCAGAAGAGCCAGCAAAATCTTTACTTTAAGCAGAGGATAGGATTGGTCTGCAGAAATATGTGCAAACTGGTCAGTACAACACTTTCTTTGAGATTTCAAATTATATGAATCTTAAACTGGAAATTTTAAGCTGTTTGATAGGTATTTCTTTACTGTTCACTTGTTTGCTTGGTTTTTCTCTTTGACAAGTTAAGTCTTTGTTGGGCTCATAGAAGTCACTACATTTCCTGCATATTTATTTCCTCCTGCTTTAAATTCACAAGTTACAAGGCATGGATTAAATAAATCCACACATCAAATGTCATATATATATATATATATATATATATATATACTCGTAACCGGCATATGTTTATTCTTTGTGCATGTTTTCAGGCTGGGCCCACGTGGTTTGTGCCCTGTACATCCCTGAAGTGGAGTTTGCTAACGTTTCAACCATGGAGCCAATAGTTCTACAGTCTGTCCCCCATGAACGCTACAACAAGGTAGAGATAGAACAGAAAACTTGCAAAGTTTAAAATGTGATAATGTAAGTTTTTCTTTTCCTACAATGAACTTTGGTCACTCTGTGTGCAGACATGTTACATCTGTGAAGAGCAGGGCAGAGAGAGTAAAGCTGCCACTGGAGCCTGCATGACCTGCAACAAACACGGCTGCAGACAGGCTTTCCATGTGACATGGTGAGGCTTGCGTGGGAGCCAACTCATCGGCCACCAGCATTTTCCTGCTCCACACTTTTATTCTGGGCTCCATGTTTCTCCTCAGCTGTGTGCTAACCTTCATGACATGTTGAGCTAAGGAAATGTCACGGGAATTTAGTTTTTTTAATGAAATTCCAGCAGCTAAACTGCTTAAAGCACAAGGAAAATTTTTGCAAAAGCCTTTAGGTTTTCTGTCTGTTAGTTTAGTCAACATGCATTTTGCATGCATTTTTTAATATTGCCTAAAATATATGTAAAGTTTTGGGAATATAGTGCATTTACTAACACCAAAACCTATATATTTTTTTATTATTATTATTATTTCATCTTCTGCCTCCACAGTGCCCAGTTTGCAGGTCTGTTATGTGAAGAACAAGGCTCTGATGCAGATAACGTCAAGTATTGCGGATACTGCAAATACCATCACAGCAAACTGGTAAGCGCCCCAATATAACGATTTTTATTATATACTAACACACAATTTCACACCACATTGGATTTCAAATTCTCCTCGACTTAAACGGTTGGTCTGGGTCAGCGTCATCTGCTTTTGTATACATTTCAGCCATTAATAATGAGTGTAAAGTATTTTCTTTCTTTGTTTAATTCAAACTAGACTTCTGTGGAGAGCAGTGTAGTAGATTACCTTCTAAGAGACTCAGTTTTGATGAGTGCACACATCTTTTTTTTCCACCTACAGCTCAGGATAATTAAGCCAAAGACAAATTTTGACTCAAAGAGTTTTCCTTTGTTACAGAAACCAACCTCATTAATTTCATATTTCTTCTTACAAATGTGCTTTTCTCATACGTATTTGTCATGGTTACAAGGAAGACAGTCGGCTGAAAGAGTGAAAGGTCATGGTGTGAAATCTGAATGAGTGCTGCCCATCTTGTGTATTTATGGTAGTGTTTTCTTGAAATGCTAGAGCAGATTGCAGGCCAGCTACACGTGACAATATTCTGGCTAATTACCCTGCTAAAATCACCTTGCAGTGATACTCTTAAAAGGCCAAATAATACGAAGTGATTATATCTTAGCATGTATATTTTTAAAAATTCTACTAAATTAAGCAAGGATTTCACCGCTCTGTACATCTGTAAAAAAAAAAAAAAAACAGCAAAAAAAAAACCAAAACAAATCTGTGACTTTGAATTTTCCCAGTTCTTGTGAATTATACTCTTATTTCTTCTTTGTTGGGCTGATAAAGCAATTTTTTTAATTAGTTGCCCTGAATTTATTTCAAATAGTGATGTAACAAAAGCAGCACACATGTTGATTTTTGTTTTGTTTCTGCTTTTCTTTTTGGCTTCCATTTCTCTTCTGTTCTTCCTTTAATACTGCTTTGTTCTGTTTAAAACCATGTGTTTTGTTATCTTCTCCAGACATTCTTGTGCTTCCTATCTTTGGTCTCTCCAATACTTTACTGTGCTTCACAGAATCCATCATGGCACTCCTCATTTTCTTTCTTTCTTTCTTTCTTTCTTTCTTTCTTTCTTTCTTTCTTTCTTTCTTTCTTTCTTTCTTTCTTTCTTTCTCTCTCTCTCTCTCTCTCTCTCTCTCTCTCTCCTTCTCTCTTTCTTCCTAAGATGGTTTCAGTTCATCTGTCCCTCTCCACCTGCCATTGTTCCTCCCATCCTCCCTCTATTCCCTATCTATTACTGTACTACTCCATGTGACATGTTGAAAAATGCTGAGCTTGGTTTTAGGTTTCAGACTCGAGTAGTCCTTTTTGCTAAAACTTAACACATTTTAAAATTTGAAAGCGATTGGTTATTACCTTACATTTCACCAACCTTCACAATCTGCAAATTATTGGCTCCTTTTGCATGATCACAGTAATCTCTGTTTTAGAACATCTATTCTTTGTCAGACTGAATGCAGACCCAAAGTAATAAGAATAGGCAAATATACCAACAGAAAATATACAACAAAATTCAACACTTGTTTGCCGTTCACACATGGGCAGAAAAAAAGATCAACTGTTGTGTTTGTCTCACGCTCACCGCCCTGGTCACACATGTCTGCTAAGCATCGGTTGGGGGCAGGGAGTCGAGTGTCTCTGACAACGAAGAGCCTGTACCGCTCTGATTTGCGGAGCGATGGTTGAATAGAGTTGAGGCTACTGTGCACAAACACGTCCATACAGGTGGCATTTTCCAGTGTTAACAAATGCTGATGGAAAGACTCATGCTGGCACATTGATTACATTGATCGTATATGATTTGCTTTGGATGCTGGGGTATAATGTCATTACGATTGGACTGCCTGGATGACAGGATTGTACGTGGGGGAATTAATGACGGGGGGAAAAAAACAATGCTGTCAACAGAATGGGTTTCATAAGATGGCTCTTGATGGATATTTACGCCATGTTAGTAACATATGGTGTTTGACTGGATGTGGTCTGTAAACCTAATTTCAAATTATGATTAATCTACTTAGCTCTTGGGTACAGTGAATTAAATTTTCATCCTGTATGAGTTATTTTACTCCTGTTTCTTGATATTGAAAATGCACATATAGATGCACTACCGCTTATATTCTCCTGGATTGGGGAGCTCTGGGAAGCAGTTGTTGTTTTTGGGCATGTTCATGGCCGAGGGCAGCAAGCTTTGTCGCAGAAACTTTTGAAACTAGTTTTTGGACAAGATCCAAGGATGGTTCAAGTCAGTTCTCTCAGTTGTACTATAAACAGATGTCATTTCTTGCATTAATTGGTTTATCCTGTGACTATTTCGAGCAAGAAATCCCCCCCCCAAACAATGAAACTCAACATAACGATATCCTGAAACTTAACACATCTTTTACTTAAATCAGAAAAAAAAGAAAGAAGAAAACAAGCTTTTTTGCTTTTGGTAATTTTTGGCCTGAAAATTTAACTTATTTTTCCATACAAACACCTACTGCAACGATACTTTATTTCTTCCCCCAACAGGAACCTGACACATGGCAATTTTTAAACCAAAAATAGTATTTTCTTTGCCTGATTTTGTCATTTTTTTTCATAATTTAAGTCAAATTCTTTTAGTTTTTTCTTATTGTTTTCCTTCTGATCTCATTTTTTAAAAATCAACATTAAGGCTTTTTTACTGTGTGGAGTTCTATCCAGTAACTTGGAGTCCCCTTTACTTTTTAGCGAAGGAGCAGGGGCTGTGGTAGTAGGTCTCAAAGTTTAAGTGACTCTTCCTCACAGAGTCACACAGATAGACCCACAGAGCATGACAAGAAGGTAAGACAGCTCTGTGACCTTACCACCCCTATGCCTCCCACCCATGACTGTGACTCTTCCAGAACCATAGACCGGGATCACATTGTGGAGGGACGGGATAAGGCACCTTCACTGGGAGTGAGACATAATTTGTTTCTCTTGTTTGAAGGCTTTTTTTTGTGTCATTTGTGTCTTGTTAAGGCCTTTTTTACACCACAATAATAAAAATCCACCAGTATGCACTTTGCATTTTCTTTAGTGGTACATTAACAGCTCAGTGCACTTACTCAATATAAATAATGTAACTTGAGTCTCTTTCTATTTTGGTAATGCATGGAATTTGCTGTAACTTTATAAGAGGTAGTGCTACAGCTATTAGAATAGAATAGAAAAGATACCCTTTATCTTCCCACAGTGGGTAAATTGTGGTGCAACAGCAGCAAAGTGGCGCACAATTAAATCATATATAGTCACAAAAGGCATAAATATAAATTATAGAAAGAAAGCAGTATTGATGTACTGTAAGGGAAAAAGTACAACAGAAAATACTGTGCAGTTTTTAAAAATAGTGTAAACCGATCTAAAATAATGTGAAAATAAGTAGGATTATTTTTAAAATTTACAAAATGTGCATGTGCATTTGTGCATTAAATTTACAATATGAATGAGTATGGTTTCGACTATTAAACTTTACGTATGATGCTGGGCTTCATTTGGCTGTAAGAGAGAAGATCTCGCCAAGGAACAAACAACTTGCTCTCCCTACAACACAAAATAGCAAATTCAGCTGCACATCAAGGTCTGGATGTGCTGTGCTCTTTGCAGAGTAGCTCTCTTCTCCCAATGTGGGAGTACCGCACACAACTCCAGAATGTGCATGCATTCTGTTGGCTGCGAGACCTGGGGAAGTTACATTTTTCAGACTGCAGTTTAAATGTAAAATGTTTTTGTCACAATGGCGATGTGAGGATTAGGCATCGGGTTTTGGAGTTACAGGGCACGACGTGGTAAAAGCTTGAGTAGCAAGTTAGGGGAAGTTTGTATAAATTTTTTTTTAAATAGCTGCAGTCTGGTTGCTAACAGAAAAGAAGCTAGGGCTTCAAAGCTCAAGTCAGATTAATCAGCTCAAAACAGAATTTTTTATAGAGCTACAAAATATAATGAATTGCTGTTGTCATCAGTATAGCAATGGGTGCAGCATTGCAATTAGGCAAATGTCTAATTTGATGCAATATTTTTTTTTGATACTCTTAAGATACTACAGCAGCCATACATGTGACTTATGCATGCACACATAGTCATATTCAATAAATTACACTGTCATTTGTCATATTAAAAGTACCTTTTGAAATGAACTACCTTTAAGAAGGTATTAAACATGCTGTTCCGTAAGCCCACATTTCTACTTTAGAAAATAGTTTCTTTATTGGTGTGATGCAAAATAATTTTAAATTAGCATATTTAAAATTGCATATTCGAATTCTGAAAATTTCATTACAGCTAATGAAATTTTCCGCTTTCATTAATGGATTTAGTGGAAAATGGTCATAATTTACAGAAAGGCTTTCAAGCACCCACCGTTTTTTAATGAATCTATATCATGTGTTAGTGATGATGTTCTTAAAGTAAATAGTCTTTCCAATAATAGTCTATTAAATAAATGGGTTTTTGACCTGTTGGATGAATTTCTACTGTTATCTAGGCTCAAACTTGATGTATGGTTTTAGTGGCCGACATGCTAAAACTCACAATGTGTTGCAGTGACATTGTGATTAAGGATTGGAATCGTAAAATAAATGTAAATAATATCAATTAATATTTAGGAGCAGTGTCACATTTCCATGTTTTCTTGCTGTCACAAACCCAGAATTTTATACCTTTTTGTGGGTGAGTGCACAGAGTCCTAGGTTAAATCTTTGCTCAATATGAGACACAATGTAATGCGTCATAATAATAAGCTTACTATGACTCATCATGTCTAGTGTGAATTTGGCCTAACAGACTTCAAAGAACCCCAGACTCATCTATCCCCGTTCATGAAAACAACACCTCTGGGATTTGAACTCTGACTCAAGAGTATAAGTAAAGTTGTTAGTGTTTAACTTTATTTAAAAACACACACACACATATCTTATGACAACTGGCCTCTTTAATGCATCTGTGGAATTGTTTGTTCACTGCCTCTGGTTTTCATCACCTACAAGTTTAATTTGAAGAATCCATCCTCATTTGCTGGATAGCAACTACAGGGACGAGTGTTTAAGACACGGGTTTTAAATTATAAGAAGTTTCCACTGCTTCCTTTCGAGTTTGATTCGTCAACATGAGGACTTTATAAAATGATCAAAGGATTGTGCTCACACAAAACACCCAAGGACAAACACTTCACAGGCTCAGACACTCAAAGAAGGAGCTTATTGTTTAGACGTGTGCCAGCGTGAGAGCGTATTTTAGCCAAGGCCATATTGGAACAAGCTGTAGATATCATTGTTTGGTGAAACGGCAGGGATCTCACCTACAGTCCATTTCTGCTGTGGAGTGAATTTTTTACTCCCATTACTACCACAGAAGTTGTAGCTGCCAAAATCATTTTTACAGCCCTCTCATTGCCCTTTGCACCGACATAGATTTAGGAAACTTTGTCCTGTAGACATTATGAACGAAGGAGCTTGAAGTTGAGCAGTTTCACTACATTAATAAGTCCTGCACCAAATTAACATTGCACACATTTCAAACTGAAAGTCAAACCTTTTCTCTAATTTTCTAAGAAATATTGTTCAGATTTTTTCTTTTTTTTTTTTTTTAATATCTGGAGATATTTGAACCTGTTATGAGTAGTAGCAAATAGAAGGTGTGATTCCTTGAGCTAATTTTTGCATTTTGTTTATCAGTTTGACAGATGCATATGGAATAATACTCGATTATGAATTGGAAATGGGCCAGATAGGTTTTTGTTCTCGGTGGTTTTCACCAGTTCAGCTACAGGATGAATGTGTGTGAATCAAAGTTGTTTCAGTCCATCTCGCTGCTCTTGCTTTTAGGTGTTGTAATTCTCCCTGAGCATTTTGGGAGCATTAAGAGTACCCCCCCAACCCACCCTACCCCCCTCTTTTTGCTCAGACTCATAAGCACATACACACCCTATCCCATTTCTTGGGTCAGGGATCAGTCGGGTGAGGTTTGTGTGTACGTGTTTGTCTGTCTGTCTGTCTGCACATGCATCTGTAATGCACTTTGGAGCCTCAGATGTATGCCCACCTCATGTTAGAGCCTGCAGTCAACCTACAGCAGGGGCTTTGAGATCCCTCACATCGGCTGCTCCGAAAGACCCGCAGGAAACGCACACATCCATACATACATACACAATGACTGGTCAGAGATCCTGCAGGAAGTGGCACAGGGGAATTCCTGCCAGACCAAGGCGGATTATTTTCTCCTTCACTTCCTGTTCTTCTCTTTCTACTCGTCTTCCCTTGCTTCTCCTTCTCCGTCTGACCTCCACCTCATGTGCCCTCTCGTCCTCTTGAGGCCATTGATTTGAACCTGGAAATATCTCAAATACGGCTTCTATCTGAATCAGATAAAACTTCACCATTCTAGCCTAAAAAGAACAATGTTTTTATGCATAATAGCATATTAGAGTTTAATAGTTTTTTTTGGTTTGTTTGTTTTTTAAAATATAAATGTTACATAAAAAAAAAATCTGTCTCAGTTGAAACATGTTGGATTTAAAGTTTTCTCTTTACTGGGTTTCTTATCCTTTTACCTCTTTAAAATGTAGAAAATCCATACATATAGTAGAAAGATAAAAGGTCATGTTGGTAAATTTAGATTCTAATTATAAATGCACTGAAATCAAATATAAAAGTTATATGAAGTCATTGTTTGCTTAGCTTTACATTTTTCTGTAATGTACACTATAATCTTGAAGCTCATGGTTTTGGAGTATTATTCATTACGACATAGTCAAACAGCAGTACAAGTAAAACTGCAGATATTTTACAATCAGGTTTGTGTGCAGATTATAACACAAAATATCAATGTAAAAAAAAAAAAAATCTGAGCTCCTCATTAAATGTTTAAGAGCTGAAAACTCCCACCATCTTCAGTCCTTTAAAGCATCAACATACATTTTAATGCACCTTGTTGAGATAAAAATGCCACCACTAATAATATGCTCGTAGTCCTTTTATTGTCTGTTGAAGTCAAAACGTTTATCAAAAAAACATATTGTACATTTTTCCCCATTTATGCTTTATAATCCTTAAAAAAATCCAAGCAGATTGGTGCATTTCTAATGATCAGGGGGCTTTCTGCTCATTTTTTAATAGGACTGCAAATCATTTCACAAAAACCTTTTCTATGTCACAAGTGGGCTTCCTGTTTCTGAAACCAGCATGACCCTTTTGGAGACACGGATGCTTTTAAACGCTTTATTCAAATGACTCGGTTTAAGAGTAACCGGACGCAGTTTCCCCTTTGAATTCACCCCACACAGATTCAGAGAGTGAAACGGTCTGGCCGGTGATGACCAGAGGAGCGCATTCGCTGCTGAAAGCCATCTTCGCTGTCTGTTTAATCAATTGTCCTGATTGATAAGGCTGTGTTGGAATCACAATGTGTGTGTGTTGTGTTTCCCACGGCCGGCGCTGTTGGTTCTCTGAGTGGGTGTGTTACCCGAGCCTCTCCACTCAGCCTCTGTCCATCAACACCTAGCTCTGGAATGTTAATGAAAAACAACAAGGGAATCCTGAAGACTTCAGCTTCCCTCTTTGTTGTCCTAAGATCTTTTTGTTGCAGCGGAGAATTTGGATTCATCTGCTGTCTTTGTAAAAACTCCAAAGTGCTTCTGTTTGCCAAATCCTGTTGCAAAGTTAGGAGGGTAGGCACAGCTCTGTGAGGACTATTTGATAGATTAGGCGTTATTATTTTTTTCTTTTAAATAAACATTGAGGGGAATAAACAAGAACATAATAATACAAATGAAACTGATCATCTTTTTGCTCACATTTTTATTGAGCAAATCTTGAGTTTAATGACTTTCTCTTATTTTTATTATCATTTTTATCTCTTCCGTTATTTTTGTATTTATTCTTTTTATTATGGTTTTATTTTTCTGGACAGCACTTTTGGTCCCGTGTGACTTTTAAAGTGGCTTATAAATAAAATCAGATTGGCGATAAAGAAAAAAATAAATCGCATCGTCTAAAAACTTTTCTAAACAGTTAAAATATTACCTTTCTCTGAAGATTTGAAAATGTTAAAATCCTGTAAGTATAGATTTGTTTTTAAAAGGTTATATATTTTTTTTACATCAATCTTTTGTTTTTTAATATGAGCTTAAATTTGCATTTGTGGCATGTTTTTAAAATATACCAGCAAAAACAAAAAATATGCCCTTGCAAATCCATTCCAAAAGTTAATGGTCGTGGCTATTTAGCTACTCTGCTTAAAATAAATTAATAAATAAAAAAAGTAATGCTTTATTATTTACTGGCAGATCTCTCAAAACATGTTTCTGCAAAAAGAAACAAGTGGGGTTGATTTTTAAAAAAAAGTTAACTTCACCCCAAAGCTCTGTTACGACATAATCCTGTCCAAATAATATGATGAATCTTGCTAAATGTCAGAAAGTTGTGACTATCAATTTTCCCCCCAACGATTTTAGACGTGCAAAATTCTTTACAACGCCTCATCAGAACATCCAGATGTGACTCTTAACTCTCGCCCTTCAACATTATCGGAAGCCAGCATGCAGAGGAAACTCAACGAAGCTGCTAACTCCTGACTCGGCTGTGGATGTCTGTTAACCGCCACTCATGAAGGAAGTCTGGCTAAACTTTCACAAGCCTCCATGCAGTCAGCCTTCAATAAAACCCTGTGGGGAGAGAGAGAGAGAGAGCTGCGTTCAGGGTCTGGGGGGAAGGGCCCGTTTCTGCTGTTTCATATGTGTCAGAACGTCCCAAACATGCTGAGTCCCTCGCAGCTTCTCGGGATCTTTTGCATATTTTCACCATATTCTCCAGACTACGCGTGACTGCACGCGCGCACAAAAGTGTGCATTTGAACAGCTCGTGCATCTCGTCTGTGTGTACACATATGCAGAAAAATGTGTGGGGGTTTGGGTCGTGCACGCGAGGTGTAAATGTGCTGGCACACAGTCGCCACCTTTGGTGCGAGAGGAGGGTGACGGTGTCTGCGTGTGCCGGCGGAGGTGTAAATTGAGCTTTGATGGTCTGAGAGGAACGATATGATTGGCTGAAACGGAAAGACCCTGAGCGGTTCAGCACAAGCCACTTAGTACTCTCTTCTCTATACAGCAGCATGTTAAACACCCCTTTTTATCTGTCCTACATCACTCTGTTTTTGTGGCTGTCTGGGCTTTAATCTCAGATTGAGCCATTAAAATGCAGCAAAGCCGTTCTTTCTATTTCTGTTCTGACAACTTTTATACTTGACCAAATTTTCTGGTCATCCTCCAAAAATTTCTTACAAACATGCTTCCTGAATATTTCAGTGATAAGATTTTACGATAGTGTTCAATATATATGAACATTCCCTTCACTCATCTGTTGTTTTTTTTTGTTTTTGTTTTTGTTTCCTTACTCCACATGGTCAGAAACACAAGGAGCGAGACAGACACAAACCAAAACACAAGAAAGGCTCCATGGACATGTCGCCCTCTCTCGTTCTTCCAAACATCATGGTCCCCGAAAAGGTGAGAGCATTTTTCATCCATCCATCCACTCATCTTCCCATCATTTGTTTGTCTATCCAACTATCAGTTTATCGACGGCCCATCTTATCATTTATCCACCATCCAGGCTAGTTTGTGATTTAAAAACAAAAAGGTTGGTAAAGATTATCTTCTCTATATTTCTAACAAACTTTAGTAATATTTTTTTAGTTTTTAGTATCCCAATACAACGTTTTCACTTTCGATGCAAAACCGATATTAACCCGATGCGAAAGCATACACACCTTAATTACTTATATTGTAGTGTGGAGTGGGTTGATTAAGTGATAAACCGAGAACAGTGGTCAAGAACAATTAGTATAACTGCTATAAGTTTAACCTATATTGTTCAGCGCTAGTTGGAGTGCTGTTTCCTTCTTGGTTCTTCATGGTGTTCTTAAAAATGTCTTAAATTCAAGTATCTAAAATTAAAGCCTTAAAATGCATTAAATTAATAAAAAACTGTAAGTTAACCTTAAATGGGTTAATCACAGGTATAAAATGTTGTCGTGCCAGGATTCTTTAATCATGTACACATAGTTTTCTTTTCAATGGACTAAGTTGGGTTAGCATCTTCATTGCTTTCTGTGATTCCAGGGTGTTGAAACGCCATTAGCTAGTTGCTTATAAATCTCTGCTCACTGGCTAGCTACCTTTTTTCTTCTACATTAAGTGCAAATTTAATTTATCACCAGTCGGATGGACAATGTTATTTTTACCACTGGTTCATTTCTGATTCCAAATGACACGAGGCCAGATGTATTCTGTGCAAAAAGCTGTAGAAAGATAAATGCAGTGCGAGAAACGCAAAGAGTCCCCAGAAATGTTACAGTTTTTGCTATGCCTGATGCAGACATTGACCTGATACAACTTTAACACAAATCATACATACTTTTATTACTTATGTGGTGTGAATTTTGCTATGCTTGGTTGCAACAAAACAGAATCCCCCAACCATTCCTTATGTTTATATTTTTTCAGTATTTAAATTCACTCAAGGTGGCATTAAAAGATCTTAAAAAGTCCTAGGTTGAATCCTGCAGATACCGCACATCTGGGTTTCTTACTCTAGGTTTTGTTTTGTTGTTGTTTTTGTTGCCTGTCATGGTTTTTGCAAGGTTTTGTTGTCCTCACCGTCCCCCCCTGTCTTTCCCTTCTTCCCTCCAACCCTCAGACCTATAACAGCTCCGCCTCTGGGGGAGGAGTAACCTCGCTGCCCGCGTCCTCTCAGAAGCGATTAGACGACAACACAGGCCGCTTCACCAATGCCAACTTCCAGGAAGTGTCGTCCGCTCTCTCCGGGGGCGCCTCCAAGGATGGCCTGGCCGCAGACACGACCAAGGCAGTGGTCGAGGGCAAGAACAAGAAGAATAGCGGCGGCGCTCACACGGTTGGACAGAGGGGCGGCCGCAAGTCTCTCACCTCGTCAGGGAAACCGTTACCCTCAGCGGTGGTCACCATGGCTACCTCTTCCACATCTGCCTCGGCTTCCACAGGGCCTTTCCATCAAGGTGAATTAATAGCAGTAAATGTTTCCGTATGTTAATTTTCACACAACTGGGAATTCTCCATGCGGTTAGAAAAGTGGAAACGGGGCAACAAATCATCTGCCGGTAGCAATCTGTCCAACAAAAAACTGGAACTCAAAGACCTGCAGCTGCAGAGCCCAGCGACGCTAGTAAGACCCAAATAAGCAGGTGATTGGTGTGTTTTGTGGAAGCGCTGTGTCATTGAGTGGATCTCGCTCCACCACCAGACCCGTGTGTGTGTTTGTGGCTTTGTAATCACTGCTTGGTCTCGACTGGCTCCTATAATCTGGGGCCCTGTCTGGAAAACACACAAACACAGACGGCGTGAGAGGCGGCGGCGTTCATACTGGACTCTTTTGTTTTGCTCTGTTTAACCTTAAAGCTCTCATCAGCTCAATGTGTGTTTTGTGGTGTAGCTCAGTTTGTTTTTTTTTTTTGTTTTTTGAGGGTGTGGGGGGGTTATCTCTGTCCTTCAGAGACACTTCCTTCCTCTGATAAATGGGAGAACTATATGATCAGGAAGAGATTATAATTTATGATTGAAGTTATCTCTTTCCTCCCAAAAGAGTAAAGTGGAAACCTCTACAGCTGCACTGCTTGTTTTCTTAGTTGAATTTTTTTCTCCTCTCCAGTTCTTTCTGTCCCTCCTTTCCTCTCCATCGTCTCTTCCTCCTTTCTTGTTTCCTCTGTTTGTAATTGTCTCAATGGTCCCACCTGTCTCCCAGGCCTGCTGTTGACCAGTTCTAGCAAGACTCCCACTGCCCCTTCCTCCTCAGACTTCCTAAGTTTCACCGACCCATCTCTGCGTCCCGGCAGTGGAACGTCGTTTTCCTCGCCGCCATCTTTCAGCAGCTGCCTGGTCAAGTCGAGCTCTGAGGGCAGTGCATCGGAGGGAACAACCCCTCTCTTTGGTTCTCTTATGTCTGCGACTACGACTTCTGCAGGTACTGCAGCTATTTTCCTCATACAGTGCCTTGCAGGAGTGTTTGTAACCTTTGAACTTTGTCACAACAGATTTTAGCGTTTTACATTTGGATTTCTGATATTGCCATAAACAATCGATCAGTTAATGGTATGATAGGTTGAAAAGAGTTCTGTAATTCTGTTATTTACTGAGTGGGTTACTACTGAAGGGAATTGATAGCTTTATTTTAGATTTTAGTGAAAGACATCAAAATAAGCGAATACACTTGCATGCCACACTTTTTAGATTTATTAGTAGGAATCCTTAAAATCTTGATTTTTCTTCCACTTCTCAATTATTCTCTACTCTGTTTATCAATCACATAAAATTCCAACAAAACACAGGTTTTGCTTGTAACGTAAAATGCAAGTTAAGTTAAAAATAATAATAATTTCACATCTTTCTGTCTTCCTCCAGCAGTCGGTGGAAAACTGTATGACAACTCCCACAGTCATGCAGCGAGCGAAATGACGAGCCTTGCCGGATCGACGGGCTACAAACGCTCTCAGCCCGCCGGCAGCGGCCTGGGGATGGGTGCCGCAGTCAGTGGCGAAGAAGGCGTCAAGAAGAAGAAGAAGGGCAACTGGCGAAACCGATTCGGACCCTGCTTTACCACGGACGTGAAGCCCGCCGAGGCAGCGGCGTCTCTGCCGCTCCCCACCTCTTCCTCTGCCGCCAGCGCCACCTCCTCCTCATCCTCCACTGCCTCCACCGCCTCCTCCACATCCTCAACGCTCTCGGGCCGACCAGGCTTGGTTTCCAGCAGCGGATTAGGAGTAGGAATAGGAGGAGAAAGGGGCCTAGGGGTCATGGGCGTCGGCGGTGGCATTCAGAAATCCCCGTCGCTCCTCAGGAACGGAGGTCTGCAAAGCAACAGCAGCTCCACAACCGCTGGCTCAGGTGAGCAACACGTACAAACACACACGCATCAGAGAGCAGAACCGAATCCGATGTTGGGCAACTTGAAGCTTATAGATGGTTTGTGTCAACTTAACAACAACTGAGCTGGTTATCATTTATTTCATTCATTTCAAAATTAAAATGAACAGAAGTTTTGAATGAAAAGGAGTAGTTAGGAGTAAGCTATATTTAAAAAAAATATAGTTTAAACATCAACCAACCATCCATATTGATACGTCTTGAAACACAAAACAGGCAGTTTATATAAAAACATAATAATAATGACAAAGAAAACAAATATTTTGCTTGTAATTATACTGCCCTCTGCTGAGTCAATGTCCATCACCATATTTGTTTTGATAGAATATTATATTTTATTCTTAATTCAGGAGTTAGCTTGTTTGCAGAGATAAACCCAGCTGACCCATCATGTCCAGGTTTCTTTTAGATCTTGGCTCCTGATTGTGACCAACCCTTGTAAAAATTATGGAACATGAAAGGAAAAAAAAAGTTCTAACATTGGAGTTTTATAAGCAACATAAAACAATTTTCTCTGTTTTTGTCTACGCTTCCTACTTTTTTTTTTTTAAATTAAACCCGAAAGTACATCAAAGGCCTTAACGTTTATGAACTAATTGCGCAGAAATCAAAAAGATGACATTTTTTTCGGTAGTTTCTAACCTCTGGCCGATTGATCAGTGCATCTCTGATTATTTACACTCCTTGTGCTCATCAGCGCTTGAACACAGTAAAACCACAATAAAAGTAACTTTTAATGTGGCACGTTTGTGTCGGTGTCTGCTCCACACAGCCTCAGTCTCTAAACACAAATAAATCATTCAGAAAGTGTTTGTGGACGGCCTCTGCGCAGCACAGTATTCAATTACCAATCACTAATGGCAAGGATTTGATTCACTTTTGTAATTGCCCCAATATTTGCATGTGTGTCTGTGTGTGTGGTATATTATCCGTCTTGCTCACACACATGAAAAAGGCTCTGGATATGCCCCCCCCCCCCCCACCCCATCATGTTCAGTTGCTTGGCAACTGCCTTTATGCTTTGGAGTTTCCCTGGGCTGATGGAAGTGGCTCAGTCTGCTCCACACTTCCCACACCTCCCCTTTCTTCCAGAACCATCGCCGTTTTGTTCCTGTGTCAGGCTTTCAGCAGCCGTCTCGTACCTGCGGTCCGCTCATTACTCAAACCGTTACCGCTTAAGCAGCTCAGGTGGAAGGAAAGGTGAATCCTTTAGTGTGATTGGAGACTGGAGATGTAGTTATTTTTGTGTTTAAATTGGTAACAAAGCTTCTTGTGGGGGTGATTATTATTATTTTTTTTCCACCTTTCGCAGTTTCAATTCCCCATGAGAGAAACATTTGAATTCCGAGTATTTTAAATCCACCTTTCCTTTTAGTTCAACTCACATTCACCATTCACAGTAACTTAAAAGAAGTTTCCTAACTTAAAAGTGCGCTGCATTTATTAAGCATTCATGTAGAAGTACAATACACGTTGCAGCGCAGCAACGTTTGCTGGCTCTTTTCCCAGCATTTACTTTGAAGGGCACAATAAAATGTCCCACAACCTACAGCAACATGAAGCATTAAGTGATTGTGTGTTAATGCAGGCAAAGCTTCGTCCTGGTCCGGCTGTTTTATAGACTGCTGCCTGAGCAGCAGCGGCACCCACACTCTGACACAGAGCTGTGGAGGAGGAGGACACACACAGACACACTCCACCGGGCTTCATTTGCCTAATCTAGGTTTACCTTGAATTTAAGTGGAAGAGCTACAGAATCAAAGCTGCAAAAAATTAAAAATGTTTTAGCTTTTTGGAATAAAAGTGAAATGTTAAAGATTAGAACAGGTTAAAAAAATTGCTTATTTTTGATTCTGTTACAGAAGCTGTTTTGTTGACAGTAGATCAAATTAAGTAATGTATTTTTATTTATTTATTTTTTGCTGTTTTTATGGGGGGTTTTCCCAGCTGCTTTTCTCTATTCATGTAAATGATAAATACACTAGGCACCATAATAATTATATTTTATCCAAGTGTAAGAAATAGGAAACATTGTAGACGCTGCTTATTAGCAATAAAACTCTGCATTCAAAAATGTAACTTCCTTTTTATCAAAGGAAGTTACTCAATTTTATTTTTATTTTATTTGCTAAAGTAGTTTTGAACTACTTTTGTGATATTTAAAAATATTGAACATTGAAAAAAAGGAAAAATGTATATAATTTATTTGTATTTAAAAATGAGCGCTAAAATTAACATCGGAGTTGTAAATAAAGTACTAAGTTTTATTAGTGTTAAAAATGTGCGTTTGATGTAGCGTTTTCTACAAATGAATAAATGAATAGAAAGGTTGTTGTGTTGCTCCTGAAGTACCGATTTTACCTAATATTTTCCGTCTGTTGGAAGTTTTTTCTTTATATTTGAATGTAGGGACTCAACAGGTTGGCGCTTTTTTTGTTGCATATTTCTTATTGTATCTGGATTTTAAACAGGCATGTTTTCTGTCTGTGTGGCTTATTTTTTGCCGATGCTGATTGTGTTCACTGGCAATGTTTTTATTTACTATTTTAAAAATGTTTCCAAAGCCTGGCAGATATTTTTGCTGGACATACTTCTCCGAATTTAACATATAGTATAACGTAAATACCCAGCAGAAGGTTGTGCCCTGACACAATGAGTCAGTTTTCGGGTCAGAATTTGGTATGTGTCTCGAGTTCTGCGCTTTTCCCCCCAAAGCGGCGCCTCCATTTCTCACTACAACGGGTTGCAGGTCAGGCGAACAGCGGAGCTTTCCGACGTCTGCGTTTCATGTATATTCGCGCTCAAGTGAGAGAGGGAGAATTGTGTGCCCTGCTTACTGTAAATATTTAGCTCAGGGTTAATGCAGGGCAGTAATGGGAAGGATCCTGGCGTTTATCTGCCCCCACTTTCCTGTCTGCTGCCGACTCCACAGTGCTGATGGATAGATAGTTAGTCTGATAGATATGTGTTGGTGGATGGGGAAAAGCAGGGGTTAGATTTTGGCTAGGTTAATGTTTGATGGCTGCGGGGTCACCGATGGGACGGCCGAGCATAGTCAGGTCGGAGTGTGTGTGGGTGTGGGTGTGTGTGTGTGTGTGTGTGGTAGAAAAGATCCAAGATTTATTCAGGCCAGCTGGAATTTAAATGCATAACGTGAGGGGAAACCAGGCAGAGCGAATGAAGCTCCTTATTGCTGTGTATTTATTAACTAATTTCAAAGATCACATGTTTTACTGTTGGAGTCGATCCCTGGGAATTCCTAATAATAATCAGCAGCTTTGTCTCACTGCAAATACGTCTGGGGAAGTTGTGAAATGCATAAAAAAATATTCTGCAGCTGATTTTTAATTTGTAATGTTTCTGTTGAAACTGAGATTTTTAATAGACATATTTTAATTTAAATAGAAATAGTTGTGTATGTTTTCCTTTTTTTTTTTTTTCTTTTTTGTACATATTCACAATATGTTGGATCGTCTGAAAATTAGAAACGTTATTTATAGGGGCTGAAAAACACTTAGACTGAATTACTTTGACCAATTAAAGTCAGTAAATCTCTTACAATTTCCAATAAAATAATTGTTTCATTCATAATTAAAATCACAAAAAAAACAAAGCATCATGGAAAAAAAAATCTTTAGGAACCATTTTATTTATTTATTTAATTCTCAGTTTAAAACCGTTGTTTTTCTGCTTCTTTCTAATTTCTTTCTTGCCCGTGATTGCTGCAGCTCCTATATTTCTCTTGGTGTTTTTGTGACTGGCTTGTTTTTATTAGACTGAAGCAAACCTCCCATGCATTTTTGTTCCTTTCTCTGATCAAACACACACACACACACACATTCACACTATCATCAGCCGCCCTCGTTCCGGCTCTAAATTAGTTTTTGTTTGTCTTTGTTGGTGGAAAACTCTCAGGAAAACAAATGTCTCCGTGTTGTTGTGGTTACACTTAGCGTGCCTTGTGATTACATCAGCTCTGTCCTGCTAAAACAAGCTAGAAAGGCTCCGGTTTTCAGCTTCATCTCGCTGCCTGTGGATTACCCGCAGTATTTACGCCAAGTTGTAAAAATACAAATTTGTCTCGCTGATGTCTGATTACAAAGCGATCTCTTGGTTGTTCTCCTTAGGAAAGACTTCACTAAGCAATGGCTTGGCAAAATAGCTTTTCTGTTGAGATAAATGAGACTCAGATTGAAGAAGGTAGATATTTTCTAAGCTTGTCGGAAGATAGAGCAAGAAGAAAAATTAGAGGAATGCTGGGTAATTCAGACCAGCGGTTTCTGCCGCTGAACTGCACTGATTGCACAAGTACATTTAAGGTCTTTTAGAGTTCCCCGTATGGTAATTATATTTTTATTCTGTTATTTTTCTAATTGTGTAATATATTTGAAATAAGCATGGGTAGTTGCTGACGCTAAAAAAACTGTTTTGTTTTTATTTAAGAAATTACAACTTTCAATCTGATTTCTCACGTTTTTTTTTTCTCTTTTATTCACAGCAATAAGTTGAAATGTTTTAGAATAAATCAGTGATGTTTAAAGAATTTCAAAAATATACAAATTGTTGTTTTTTTTTAAAGAAATAAACAATTGCTACATCTGAAATTTTATCACAATTTGAATTTTTTTTATTTTATTTTGTTGTATTTCACTGTTTTTCTCACCATCTCTTTTATTTTTTTTGTAGAAAATTGTTTTTATCCACTGCAGTAGCCAAACTCTGATAAATTGTTGGTTTACCCTCTAATCCAGCTGCTGAAAACCTCGCAGAAACCCCCTTCCCCTCTCCCCCTGTCCCCCAAGCCTCGCCCACCCTGCTTTGGGGATCAATTTTTCTGCTGCATATTGCAAAACGTTATAAATAGTATGTCGGCCCATGTAGTGTTCGTATCTATCGCTCCCTCCATCCCTCCGACCCCTCCCCTCCTGGCACAAAGATCTCTTGTTCCCCCAGTGAATGCGTGCTGCCCTGAGCCATTCAGGCTTTTGTGGGGCTGAGGGCCCCTCGTCCCCCCACCCCAACCCCCCTCTCTGCTCTCCTCCTCTGCTGGGGTCAAAGGAAGGCAGGGCTTATCCGTGGTGAGGGCAGGGGTGTGTGAGGGGAGGAAGTAGAGATACTGAAATGGGGCATGTGTCGGGGGTTGAATTACAATTATCACCTGAGTTTTTGGAAGTTCAGTAGCTATATTTTTACTATAGGTGAAGTGTATACATTTTTAAAAGTTTTGGTTTTCTGATGTCTGAAAAGAAAGATGGATTTGGTTGTGATTAATTGAAGTTATATAACCTTTTCCAAAATTTCAATGTTTTTATTATTATTATTATTTTTATTATTATGATTTTTTTAAATTTTATTTTAAGCTTTTTTTGTACTTTTTGTTTTTGTTTACATTTGATATTTTCCATTCCTCTGAGATTTTATTTTTTTGTTTGGAAACTGGTTTAAGCAAAAAAATAAATTTAAATCTTAGCATTTATTCTGAATTTGCATTAAAAATCTGCAGCTTTTTTTTCTTTTCAGACAGTTTGACTTAAAACAACACAAATCTTCCCAATCGCCATTTTAAAATAAATCTTTTTTCTTTAAAGGTATTCTATCAGTCAGAGCCAATGTCTGCGATATATCTTTACACATTAAATATGCACACATTAAATCATAATCAACCATAATTACACATCATCTTCTAAAATGTATCACCGTCCATCTTATCGGTTTTAGTGTGATTGAGGATTAGGGTGACGCTGTTAATGTTTTATCTCTCCACAGGTGTCTTCTCCGCCGCCGACGGGTCATCGTCGGGGACAGCAGCCGTCGCCATGGGCGGGGCGAGCGCCGAGTTGTCACAGCAACAGCAGCCCACACCTTCCCTGGCGCCTCCCTCCCCATTCACTGCCGCGGCTCCACTCAACAGCTCAACCTCCACACACGTGAGTCCCAACACGCAACGTTTGCTGAAAACTCTCATCAACCCCACTGCTCCCCCCATTACCCTCACCTCACTCTGGCACGCATGAAAAAGCATCAAACCCACGGCGACGCACTCCATTTCTCCCTTTTCTTTCACGCGCGCTCTGCTTTTATTCAACAAACCCCCGCATCGCTCAATTCACCAACACCTCTCACATCTTTGAGCTCAAGTGTAGATAAACCGCACGAGCACAAACAGCGTGCAATTAAACGTCTTCTGTGGCAAATCTCTCGGCACCATTATTAAACTTCTGCATGTTAATTATCTGTAAAAGAAAAAAAAAATAATAATAATAACAAAACGTGCGGGTCCCGACCTTGTGCGGAGTCACTTTTTTTATTGCGAGATAATCTATTGCCAATGTCTGGGTGCACCTGTGGAGGGTCGTCCTCATGCATTGAAAGCACAAAAGTAGACCTTTATTCTAGTTCTCCAAACGCGTCATTAAACGTGTGTATTCTCCTGACGAATTCAGTTCTATTAACCCCAGTGAACAAGGTTGTGATGGATTCCTGCTAATTAAAACGCACAGGAATTTATTTATTTATTTATTTTTGGGGGGTTGGCGGTGTAAGCAGAAAGAAATACTCAAAATCATCAGTTTGAATACACTTGGGTCCCAGCATAAAGAATAACTGGAGGGAAACTGCCAAGGCTGAATCCATGGCCTATTATGTTTTTATATCATTTCCTTTAACGTGGAGAGCGGCTCAGAAAACTGGTCTGGGCCGAGTTCATTCTCCAAACGTCATACCTTAAAGTGGGTCTGAAATCAAGGCTGCGCTTCTAAAGAGTGATGAAATGTTTAGAGTTCTTTAAAAAAAAAAAAAAAAAAAAAAGAAATGATGAAAGTAGAAATCTTAAATATAAAAGCTTTAGTTAATCACCAAATTACCAAAAGCTTCTTTTCAGAGTGTTTAACGAGTTGTGGTGTGTACTTCTAGCTTTTATTTAAGCAGACGTCTAGTTTCCAAATGTCAAGGAATTTTTTTGTCAGTAGGAAATAAAATAAGAGCCCATCCTCTATCCTTGAATGAAGTAGAGATGAAACATTTATAAGTTGGAACATTTATCCTTGTTGAAGTTATTATAATACAGTTTTAAATAGAAATGACCAAAAACAAATTTGTATTCTGCTACAGTATTAATGAACAATCCAAGGTTTAGATTTCTTATCACAATGAAGCACCAAAATGCACCATTTATTAAAGTTTGCTGTATTTTTAGACTTCATATGTGAGAAATTAAGACATTTTGAAGATAGATAAAATAATGCTTAGTGAGCTAACTTTTAATCAGTTGCTTGCGATCTTTATAATGTTTTGGCTTGTCTCGTTAACTTAGTAAGAATTTGTTAAATTCCTTGGACTATTGGCATTGTAGTCTTGGTTTTAGGTGTTCTTTTATTATTGTTGTTAATAGAGCAGAAGATCTGAGACACAACTTCCTTTTAAACCTTCATAGTAAAAGCCCAAAATCAAAAAATTAAAAAATATTTAAAATGTAATTCTTTCAAGGGATAGATCTTGAGCTTGAAGCAATTTGATTAGCTCGTCTTTTACCAAAAGTGTTGACTGTACAGATAATCCCAGCTACTTCTTCCTTCAAACCTTCACAATAAGAGCCTTTAAGGAAAATGGTCCACGGCTAAAACACAAAATTTGAAAAAACGCAAAGGTCTAAAGGCTTGTTGGATCCAAGGGGTCACTTCATAAGAAGCAGACTAAAAATATGTTAACTTAATAAAATAAATAAATAAAAAAGCAATCCTATTGTGATGTGCATAACTATTGATGCACTGTCGGTTGATTTGCATCAGTTTTTAGGCTCCTTGTAATTCCAACAGTAAAAACCTTTTCCTTTTAGAGAATTGTCATTTATTGGTAAATCTGTATTAAAATTACTGTAACTCTAGAAATTATTTAATTGATTTTATAAATGTATTTGCAAACTTGACCTTCGGGTATTTTAATTGTAAGATCCATTCTAAAGATAAAAACAAGATCCATCCATCCAACAGTCTGTCTGTTGATGAGAGGTTTAGTATGTATCTGAATGAATTATTGTCGATGCTAAATTATAGGATATTTATGCTGCACAAAAACCGATTAATAAAGTGCAATTACTTCTGAATGGATCAACATCTTTTGCATATTTTAAACCTATTTGAACAAACCTTGATAATATTGAGAACATTAATTTATGGCATGATAATCAGGATTTAAAAAACCCTTCCAACTCATAGTATGTAATGCTCAAATTTCCCCATTTTTGTCCACACAAATCTCTTTTTTTTCCTCCAGTGTCCTCTCAACACTTGTTTTTTTTTTTCTTCTCGCCCTCACCCCTCCGTTCCTCTTCTTCCTCCTCTTCCTCCTCTGTTGTCCTGTGATGTAATGACATCTGACAAGCTCCACAGTAGGAATGGAGAGATGGATGGAGTGAGGGAGGGGTGGTTGTATGGTAGAGGCGGAAGGTTGGAGGCGGTATCCCTCAGTTTAACGTGTTCCAGAAGACGAGAGAGAAAAAGTGTTTGTGTGATTCAGACGGTTTATTCCTCACTTTTCCTCTGAGTTTTTTTGTGATGTTGTTTTTTTTTAACGCGGTGGCCTGTGTATCTGGGAAACATGCAGACTTTGAACTGAGCTTGCAGAACTGACAACTTCAGACTGAAGCCAACAACAGGCTTCCCTGTCTCGGTGTGTGTGTGTGTGTGTGTGTGTGTGTGTGTGTGTGTTTTTGTGTGTGAGAGCGAAAGACTGAGACGGTTTGGTGTTTTCGGTCCACTAACAGACTCTTGGCCTTCTGCTATTGGCTATTTGCCTAAGATGGGGGAAAGGGAGTGTGAGAGAGACTTAAATGAAAAATGAGTGCAAATGAAAAATTAATGTTGATGTGAAAGGAGGCAGGATTATGGAAACAAGGGATGGAGGAGGAGGGGTTAGAGAGGAGTGGACAGCGGGAACAACTTTCTTCATAGAAATTAAACTAGAAAGAGATTTATTTTATTTTATAAACTTGGATAATTTAGATTATTTTTAAGAATCCATTAATTTCATGGCTCATTGAAATTTAAAGACATATTCAGCAACTACCTACAGATTTTGTTTTATACATATTTTTAAACAGTGCTAATACTTTTGTGCTATATGCAGCATTCTATGTTTTTTGTTGTTGTTTGGACACAATAATATGAAGTAAACACATCTCTCAAAAACGAATAATGTAAATAATATTTATCTTCAGTATTAAACTCATTAGCAGATCCTCATATTGAATCTTACAGCGCTACATTGTTCAATCAGTTTTCTGCAGCATCACATGTTTTTCTTTGGTCACAGGGTTTTCCACTGCATTTAACAGTCAGCCATTTTGTTCTGTTAGGTGGAGTGGATTGCCCTCCTGATGCTCCACCTTCCCGCCCTCACCCCACCCATCACACCACAGCCCCTTAGTTGGGAAATGCCTTAATTGGATTAAACTGTATGCATCAGAAACACTTTGTCAGCATGTCAGAGTACTATCGGGGTGTCAGGGCGCTTAGAGCCCCGTGTAAATACACAGTAATACACTTTTGATTTTCACCTAAATAATGTAGATTATTTTTTGTCTTATCTACTAATTATAATTAATAAAATAAAAAGATAATTTGAATATATTGTTTCAACAATTATTTCTACAATTAATTTCTCTTTGGGGTTGATTATATTACAAACACACACACATATGTGTGTGTTTTTCTTTATGAAAATCAGTTGCGTTTTTGGTATGAAATATATTAAATGTCTATTTTGCCTATTTTTAAAAAAATAATTATAATATTATTTAGGTTAATTTTGACGCAAAAAATAGTTTTTGCCAGATTTTTTTTTTTTTTTTTAACATTTTTTTAATAGAATACACAAAAGTGTTTCCACAGCTTTTTACTGCAAGCTGCTTGTTGGACACACACACACACACCCGCACACACACACACACACATATCCTTGCACTTCTATACAAACTGAAGACCTTGTTTTCACTCCATTTATTTTAGTAACTGCATTTATGCAGTTACTAAATTGCATAAATGGGGTGAAAACATTTTCCCTTTTCCTAGCCATGAACAGTCTATTCCTAACCTTAACCAAAGTTTAATTCACACCTTACCTCTAAATCAAACCTGTAGAGAGTGGAAGAACTGAAAAAACTGAAAAATGTCCTCATTTCCACAAGTGACCTCCTTTTGTTGGTAGATATTGTGAAAGTGGTCGTCTATGTGCAGCATATACAATTACACACATGCCCATAAAAATCCAGTTATATGTTTAAGTAAATATAAAAAATAAAAAAAAACAATTAAAAAATGGTTTAATGTCTGTTCTGTGCTATTTGTCCCATCTTAGGCTCTGCCGGGCTCCGTGTTCAACCTGGCCCCCCCCCACATGTTTGGCAATAGGCTGAACCCAAACTCCAGCATGGCGGCTCTCATCGCTCAGTCCGAGGCCTCACCAGCAGGTACCCTCATACCTAACGTGGGAGTGTGTGAAGGAAAGACAAGAAGATAATGCATAGGTCACGCCCTCTTGATCCCACTGTGAGGTCAATGGTCACTGATAGTCTCAAGCTCCTCCTTCCTACCTCCCGTGCGGAGTGGGTGGCGCTTCTACAGATTTGCTGCATTTTTTTTAATGCGTAAGAGGGAGTAGAGGGTCTCTGTGACATAACAACTCCCATGCTACATGATAAAAAAGTTCAGCGAAGAGGGAGTAAGAAGTGGTTTTAGCAGGCAGGAGTAGCCGCTTCCTGACGCGAGGTATCTGGTTGGCCAGAGAATAGAGACGCAGGAGAGGAGAGAGGAAGAGGGAATAAAGAGTGAAGAGGAGGAAGTGGTTCCTGCTGCCAGTCATCAGAGCCAGATCCACTCTGACCTGCAGGTCAGCTCACTAATCAGGCAGAATGTCAGGGGATACAGGCCTTTCTTTCTCTGAGTGTGCATGTGTGTGTGTGTCTCTTACTCAGAGACTGTGCAGGGTTGGCGTTAGGACATTCACAGCCTGCGTTATCAGTCTTTATGTGAAAAGGATTCAACCTTATTTCACTTCTTCACTTGAAGTTAAGATGTAATTTAAATTACATCTTAATTTAAATAAAAAATGCTACAAAACTATAAGGCATTAAGAAAAAACGTGAATAATTTCCAACTTTAAAACTCTGGAGACATAAATGCAACAGCGGACGAGTTTTTAATTTTTAAACATCCTTGTCTTATTTGCTTAAAAACTAAAACATAAATGGGACATTTATTCTTATGAGCCATGAACCTTTTCACTCCAGATACGAGCATTAAAAAGAATCACTTCTTTCCTCTGCATTCTTTTTTTTTTCTTCTGAATTTCAAATTTTATCAGTGTGCAGGAGTCATCTAAGGGGTCGTGCAAGGTATGTGTATGTGTGTGTTTGCATGCGTGTATATACCCTGTTTACTTTGGCACCCGTCTGGCATGAGCTGCCAGGACAGAAAAGGTTACGGCGGAAACAGCACTCGGGAGGAAGAAAAAAAAAAAAAGGGAGCCGGCGACTGGAGTGGTGACCTGGTGGAGGGAGGAGGAAGGAGAGAAAAAAAAAAAGCTGGGATTTGACTGTCTTAAGTAGAGGGGAGTTTGCGCGAGTGTATAAATGCAAAAGTGTGTGCGCATGTGTGATTCATTACTCTGACTGAGGAAAATGAAAAGAAGCGTCTGGCCAGGGGCCCAGAGGGAGGAGAGGTAGAGTGAGAAAGAGAGAGAGTGAATGAAAGCTCATGTCTTGGAGAGATGGAAAGTTAAGGAGATGCTTGTAATCTTGACAGAAGAGCAAAGGGTCAGATCGGAAAATATATTTATATATTTTTTAAATGATCTAAAACTAAAAAATAAAACAGATAGCAAATGGTTTCAGTTTTAGTGTAAACAGAGGTTAAAGGAATAGAGCGTTAGAAGTCATTCAATGATCTTTGTGATGTAATTGATGCACTATGTGGTGGAAATGACCAGGATCCAGATCATTTCTGCTCTTAAATATTAAAGAACTAGCATGTACTCTGGATCACAGCCGAATATTAACGTACATTTTTTACCTTTTATTTATTTATTTATTTTTTTAATTATTTTTTTTAAGTTTTAGAGGTAAACCAAATCTGTGTTGTCTTTTCTAAACCCAGCTGGGTGTTATTCAATAAACACCCAGTAAATTTAAAGGAATTTCCAGAATATTATATGATTTTGCAATTTCGATTTTGATAAAGCAATACTTTCTTTCCTGCTATGCTCAGCAACAAGTGGGGTAGGGGCAGCACCATATTGCAAACTTCCCATAGAATCTCATTTAAATGATTGAAAGCTGTGGAGACGGCTTGTTGGAAAATTTCAGCAGTTTTTGAACCATCGCCATTCCTATCGTCTTCTAACCAATAAAACATGGTTGATGTATGTTTAAATATCCTGCAGTTCAATATTTATTTCTGTGCTTTAATAATGAATCAAATTATTATAATATTACAATCAAACAAGGTGTAAAATGAATATTTTTTTTTCTCTGAGACAGGAAACAAGAGCTTTAAGTTTGTTTAAAATGTGGAAAGCAGGCAGGTAGAAGACAACCATTTCACCGTCCTTTGTAAACATTTTTTTTTGTGAACAATCTGCCTCCAACTTAACATCCGTGTGTTCTTAGATGTCCAATTGATTTTCTGTGTGTGTGTGTGTGCGTGCGCGCAGATCAGGAGGGGGGAGACGGCGGCAGCGGATCTCAGGGCTTCTCTATAAGAGCTTCTCCTAAGACCACCCCGCGGTGAGTGCACACACATACACACACCCTCTTTTTCCTCCTTCTCCATTTACATTCCTTACTGCCCCCCATACTTCACCCACCCCACACACCCCTCCTCACTCTTTTTCTTCTTGCGTTTCCCTTCGCCGGCCCCTCGTCTCCTCTCCTCTCTCTTCCTCTCGGTCCGCTCTTCCACACATTCCCTCTTTCGCTTTTAGCCCTGCAGGCGGTTCTCGCTCTCTTAGCAAACGATAACTTGTGCTAAAGGAGGTAACCGTCCTTCAGGTTCACTTAGATACTTTGTTTTTCTCCTCGGTTTTAAATCAGCCATGGACGGACAGTCGGAGGATTTACTGTATCTTCTCCTTTTGGGAATACTTTCATGGATCTTTCGGGATGGGAATATTGATCCCAGAGATACAGTTCTGCTTGTTTCTTCCACTTTGTGGGATGGCTGATGCATCTGATGAGGTTGGTAAAACTTGGATGAGTAGCGCTGCACTTAAAGTCAGTGGTGTTGTAAAATGTTGTGGCGGTACCGCAACTTAGATTAATTTGCGCAGTGTTTTTGACTTGAGAAGTCCATTTTTTCTCTCTCTCTCTCTCGTTTTTCTTCTCCTCTCCCCCTTAGCGCTGAGTTTAACCTTTTAAAAGCAAAGTGCAAAACTCTTGCCATCTCTTTTCCGCCACATCTCCTCTCCTGCTGTCCCTCGTTTCCCCTTTTTCACACTCAACAGATTGTCTCAACAACCAAGATTTATCGCATGGCGACATCGCGCTGTGTCCTCCCTCTCTTTTCCCCCTGCTCTCGCGTGCAGACAGAGAGCCTGGCCCCTTTTCATTAGAGGCCACTGTAACAACAAATTGATGTAGTTTTATAGCCAGCAGTGTCTATGTTTGTCTGACATTTATGTTGGGTCGTTAATCTCCCTATTGACCTCTCCATCTCTCCTTTTTCCCTTCTGCGCTCCCTCTTTTCTCCACCCCACCCTACCACCCCGCTCCTTTCAGCTCTCCCATTGGCGGCCTGCAGATCCGCTATGACTCCTCGGGGTCGTTGCCGGGGCCAGGGCTGGGGTTGCTAGGGGCCGGTGGCGTCGGCGGCGGGGAGACGCTGCCCCCGGTGGCCACCAGCATCGAGCAGCTCCTGGAGAGGCAGTGGAACGAAGGGCAGAGCTTCCTGCTGCAGCAGGGAGCACAAGGAGACGGTGAGTGGAGGCAAAACATTTTCCTCCATCGCTTCTCCTACAGCTAAGGTGAAAATGGAAAAGTGAAGCGACAGCAAAATCTGTCCTTCAGCAGAGGCTGTCAATTTAAAACGACCTTTTCCTCGCCTCACCTTGTCGTCCTTGAGTCTAGATGTGCGTCAGTGTAACTTTGACTCATTTTGACCTTTGACCTTCATGTAAAAAGTATAAATCGCAGGATATTTGAGCATGACTGCTGGTCTTTCAGGTTTTTCTTCTCGGTCCAGCCACACATACTGTATTCACAGCGTGTCTGTGCATCCTTAAGTCTTAAATTCATGCATCATAAATAAATTGGATGCAAAATTTAAGACTTTGAAAGTCATAAATGTATGTATCTAAATGTATTGCCTTAAAATTTCTTAAACTCTTTAAACAAATTTAAAGAATCAGGTCTTAAATTTTGTCGTGGCATGGCTATTTATTATATATTCTATGTATTATTTTTTCTGTAGGGCAAAGTCTGAGTCATAACGCTACTGCTAGCTAGCTGCTAGTATATGTTTCCTAGCTAGCTATGTGGCATCTTTGCATAGTTTTGCAAGCAAATTTATTGCTAGTTTGCTGGATGATGTTTGTTTGCCACTGGCTCACTTCTGTCGCCATCCTGTACTTGACGAGATGCATTCTGTCCAAAAAAACGTTTAACCTTGGCGCTGTGGCGGTTAAAGCTGTATAGAGCTATATGCAGCGTGATAAACAAAAGCTACTGCTAAACAGACTTCAAAAATTTCACAATACATGCTATTTTTGATTCTTCTTAAAATCGAGAAAATTATGGACAACCTTGACCATCGTCTTCATGAGACTATCTTGGGAAATCAGAGTGTCTTCAGCCAGAGGCTTCTTCAAATTCACTGTAATACAGGCCGCTATAGGAGATCTTTCCTGCCAGCAGCCATCTCGACCTACAATAAGTCTTTGAATCAATATGAGTTATTTTAATTTCCCTTTGGGCTCAACAAAGTATTTTTGAAATTTGAATTTGTAATACCCTAATATTATCCCTGATATTTATAGATTTTTTTGGTCTTAAATTTTAATCAAGGTGGTGTTAGAAAGGTCTTAAAAGTCTTACATTTGACCCACTGAAACCTGCAGATACAGTGATTTACTATCTTTACCATTAAACCACCTCTATTTAATTTTTATGTTTCACTTTAGCGTCATAGATGCCATAACACAACGTCTTCCTTCCTCTTCCTCCTATCAGTGGTGGCCATGTTGAAGTCTCTCCACCAGCTGCAAGAGGAGAACAGGAGACTGGAGGAGCAGATTAAAACCTTGACAATGAAGAAAGAGAGACTCCAGCTTCTCAGCGCACAGTTATCAGTGCCTTTCACCCCGAGCACCGTTTCCTCAGGTAAACACACACACATACACACACACACACGGTTTTGTTAGAGTTCAGGGTGAATGGCTTTTGGGAGATATTTCTTTACAAGAGATGAAAGAAATGTAAAGAGAGAGTCTTGGAGAGTTTTTGACACACAGAAATTTTCTTTCTACACCTGTTTAGACTTACGGTGCCCCCTGTCCTATTTTTCAGTCCATCAGGACAATAAAGGGGAAATTCAACATGAAGAATGTATAAAGCTGATCAATGTGAAGTAGAAGAAAAATTCTGTGCCTTTTTGTAATCATTTTTTATATCTGACATACCTACATAAAACCAACTGGTTTCAGATCTTATGTGGGATGGTCTGTCAGCACATCTATTATTGATCATAACGCAGCTTTTCATGCTGTGGAATACGACCATTGTTGAAAAAGTGCATCTTTGAATTTTGTCACAAACAATGTAGGACATACAGCAAAGATGAGGGAGAAGATTTTCTGATTAGAGTTTAGATTGGCTCCTCCAACTCCACTTCTTTGAATCACACATCCCAGACGACTTGACTCACCCCACGTTTACAACAAGCGACAAAATGGAGCCGGAAGATGTTAAACAAAAACTAAAGACAGAATAAAATTTCACTGCTTACTCAGATTATGGTCTAAAAGTAAAAGCACTAAAATTTTAATTAAAATGATGTCGAGTTTTACTTGTTGGGTTGGATTTTGCCGAGGAGAGTTGATGTGAATTTCAGGAGAAATGAATCTTCAACCGGACCAGTGAAGCAAAACATTCATCAAGTGCTACAGTGGAGCGATTTAGATCAAATGATTGTGTTCTGTTGGAATAACCTAGTTAAAAAAAAGGTCTAAATCCAACTGAGGATTTGTGACTTTAAAAATCTTTGACAGATGCTCTGCTTCCAGTCTAGATTCACCTCTACTTGTTTTCTTTCCATAATTGCTCACTGCTTTGTTTTGATCTAAATCTCAATAAAATACATAAAAGTTTGTTGTTTTAATGTTGTAAAAGGGGAATCAGTACTTCAATCAAGCTGACACTGTGATTATTTTTGTAGGTGATGTGAAAGGGTCCCACCTCGGAGCCACAGACTCTTCATTACCAGTTACAGCTCAGGTAAGGAGAGGAACGCGAACACAGCACAGCTCCGCCGCGCCATAAAACACCCAATGACAGTGTGTGTGTGTGTGGGGGTGTGTGTGTGTGTGTATGTCTCAAAGGACACTGCGTCGTGCGGAGGTCACAGCAGCAGCGGCTCCACCTCCTCGCTCTCCGCCTCGCCCTCCGTCTCCCAGAGCCCACCTCAGCCGGCATTGAACGGCATGGCCGCCACGGCCGCGCTGGGCGGCGTCGCCGGGCTGATGGGCGCTCTGGGCGCAGGAAACGCGCTGGGCATCGGCGGGATTGTTGGAGCACTGAACGGCGTGATCCAGACGCCGGCGGGCCCCGGCAGCCCCCACACTACAGGAACAGCGGCAGGCGTCATGCTCCCCGTTAACAGCAGGTATCCGACTTCCTGTCCTACGACGATCTCTCCTGTAAAAACATGAAATCATACAAAAACAAACATTTATTTCTCTGAAAATGTTCAAGAAGCAAGGAAGCTGTTTGTGTCTTCAGGGGGTAAATTATTGACAAGTTCACAGCTTCTTCTTTTTCTTCTCTTTTGCCTTCATGCTGGATTGAAGCAGCTCAACAGGTAGTAAGAACAGGTGAGACAGGAACCTGCACAGCTGCATCTCAATGTAATAGAATGTTATCAAACAGCTCATTCATTTCACTTATTAAGCTGAAAACATGAGCTCCTGTTATGTAGATTCATTATTCATAGAACGTGGCTTTCAGATAATAAAACCCCATATGTTTAACAAACAATATGAATACAATAAAAAAAATTAAAGTGTAATCATTGTACAGAAATCTTGCCAACTGAAATGTCCATAAAATGTGCAAAATATGCAATCAGCATTTGATCAGGGCTCCTTTCCAGTATTTACTTTGCATCCTATCAGTACTGCATTTATTTCTGTACTATTGTGCACCTGATCCAACACAGATCTTCCTTCCATTTAATTTTCCATTAAAAGGCTTAGATATGCCACGCTGTGAGCAACAACCAGATTCTTGTTTTCACTAGTTGTAAGTCAGAATCACCCTAATTATCTGAAACAGGTGTGTCTAACATCAAGATCACAAATGTCCTCAGAGGGCCAGTTGTGGCTGAACGTACAAAAACTACCCATAAACATCACATCATCATCATGTTGAACATTCTCTCACACTGATGTAATTTGGCAGTATACAAGATAGAACCGCTTTAATTTGATTAGTAACATACTTAACCACAGAACTGTTATCATGATGGTTCTATTAATGAAAATCTGCAGCAGCCGGATTTAGTCCCCAGGCCTCGATTTTGACACATCTGATATAAAAGGAACATTTGAAAGCAATCTTAAAATGAGTTTTTTTTTTTTTTTTTACCTTTTTAATTGGAGTAAGTGAAATAAAAAAACTTGTGATGGTGTTCTCATTTATTGAGATGCACCTGTACAGGAGCAGAGTCGTCATTTTTATTGAGTCCTGTGTTGTTGGTTTGTAGCAAGAGAAACAGTTTAGTGTGTGTGTGTGTGTGTTGCGTCAGCAGCTCCACGTTTCTCTCCTGACGTTGTTGCCTTTGGCCCCGCAGCGCCGCCCGGTTCGGCCTGCTGTCCGAACAGCAGCGTCTGCTTCAGCATCAACTCCAGCAGCTGCTGTCCTCCCAGTCGTCTGCGGTACGTCACTTCCTCAGGAGCCAAGTTCCCATTTCTCCCATCCGGGTTCATGGCATAAACGTCTTTAACTTTAACCTGCCGCTCTTTGACTCAGGACCAGCAGCAGCAGGCGCTGCTCCTGCAACTCATCCAGCAGCAGCATCAGGACCTGCAGCAGCTGCAGTCCCTCTCCTCCACGGCCCAGATGCCCTCCATGCCGCTGTCCGGCACTCAGCTGCCCCTCGCCAATCTGCAGAGCCAGGGCGCGATCACCGCCAACCCCTTCCTTGCACTGCAGCACACACATACTGACACACATGGCTCGGGGCCGGGAAAGCCCCGGGTTGCAGAAAAAGCCGTGGGCATCACCGGCCAAGAGAAGACATGACACTTTTTTTATTGTTTGTGTTTGATTGATTTTATTTTTTTATTATTATTACTCTCTTTATTAAATATGCACAGTTGTAAGATCAACTTTTTGGTCAGAGTCCATCAGCTGGACAAAAGAGCAAACATTAAAAGTGTTGCCATTCGTCTCATGGAGTTCCTCCCTCACTCAAACTGAGCCGGTTCACTTCGGTTCTGCAGCTTTTTCTGGTTTAAAACTTGACCCTGGATTCTGCTTATGTATGTGTGTCTGTGTGCGTGCGTGTGTGTCTGTGTGTGTGCTATTTATTTCAGTCTAACTTATAGTTGTGTTCTTTTTAACTGCTTCTTTGTTCTTAATGTCTTTAGTTGGGTTTTATTTTAATATTCCTATTAGTTTCTCTATAAGTTAGTTTCACCATGTAGCATCAGAGTAAAATACATGTTTTTTTATTTTCCTCATGTTTTTTTTTTTTTTTGTGTGGCTTGAATCATCTAAGAGGTCAGTTTCCAAAACAGTTTAAAGCTAATCGTTTCTGTCATAATTCTGACTCTTGCTTCCTCTCCTCTCGGCTTCTTCTCCGTTTCTGTCACGATGTTTCACTCTCAGGGGCCTCCGCTAACCAGAGCAGTTAGCTCGACAGCCGAGCTGGCGCACAGAAAACCTACAAAAATCACAAAAAAGAAAAGGAAAAAAAAAAAAAGAACGGAAACAAGCAGCAATACACGAATGAGTATAAAAGTACACTTCCCTGGAATAGCACTGAACAGTAGCAGATGTATGTTTGACATCTGTCTCGCAGCAGTCCCGAGGGGAATATCGGGTCAGCGTTGTGAAAAGGAGAAAAGAAAAAAAAAGAAAAAAGAAATTGCCCCACATGTTTCTGGCTGCTGATTCTCTCCTAACGTCTCTTTCACTCTGCGCGCTGCAGATCCATTAATGTCAGTGAGCCAAGCGTCGCACTGTCACCGCAGTAGCCTTGCTGTCAACTGTCTCTTCCCTGGGCCAGATAACGGGAGGGCTCAGTCATGGATGTGAGACACTTACAGGATGGGGTTTGGAGGGGGTTAAAAAGAAAACTCAAGATATAAAGGCAGCTTGTTTTGAGATGCTGTAATCCATGTAGTTTGGAGTCCAAAACAAAAAAGTCATGAACTTGTCAGCAAACAAAGCCTCTTTCCTGCCCCGTCTTCCTGATTGAGCCCCCCCGCTTGCACCTACCTCTTCGAGCAGGACCTAAAAGGCCGACCGCGGCGGTCGCTTTTAAAAAAAACAACCAACAGTCAGGACTGGCCGTTCAGGCTCCAAACACAAGTGCCTGAGGCCAAATAGGTGGGGAGGGGGTGAGAGTTTTGTTTCTTTTTACATTGCAAATTTTTTACAGTGCTCCTGGTGATTATGCTGCATCTAATTTAATAGAAACACTTTCCAACTCTTAACAAAACGAGGAAAATTTATTCAGCTGCATTCTTTAATATTCAAAAAAATACAAAGTACAACTTTTATGTTGTGGGTTTTTTTTTATATATATATATTTATCTGGAGTGTTTGTGTATTGTGTGTAAATTTATGTATTTTAAAAAACAAAATCACTGATTTTTCTTTTTTTTGCGATTGAACATAATTTTGTACTACTGTGTACAGGTTTTGTTTTGTTTTTTTGACCTCCAACACAGTCTGATTTTGCTGTAAACTCCCTCTGATGTCTGCTCTGTGTCACGTGTTTGAAAAGCTACAAGCTATTTAATAGTTGCTTGATTTCAGGGGGGCGGGGAGTGTACATAGCTGCTCATAGGGGCAGAGGAAGTGTGTTTGGTGGCACAGTCTTTACCTCGTTAAGTGTACATAAACCTTTCTCATTGGCTGTTTGGTGTACATAAGTGATTGTGATTGGCCGTGACGCCAATGAAGCCTCAAGTTTGTGTGTGTGAGAGTCTTTTTAGGACCAGAAAAATAAGATTAACAGTGACTGGACACACAAAAGTATTAATTTATTTTTATATGTGCAGGGACATTGTGGTTCTTTCGTTTTTAAGGTTTGCACCATTTTCTCAATTTTTATTGGGCACTATGATTTCATTTGTCCACACAAATGTGTTTCAATCAGTTTTGTAAAAGTGGGAAAATAATTAAGGTGGATTGAGGAGTGGGGTCTCATATTGTATTTCAAAATGCAAAAAAAAATAAAAATAAACTCTGGATTAAGAAAATCTTTTGTTTTTAGTCTTCTGTATGATAGAATTGATGCTAAAAATGTAAGAATTTTTTTAATTGTTTTGTTTTTTTTCTTAATTATTTTTGAGTTTTTTACAGTGTATGTTGATGGGGTTTTAGGTTTTCAAATTGAAAACACATTTAAAAAATTTTATCCATTTCATATCAAGTATTAAACCATTTTCTTTTTTCTATGATCATAAGAGGTGATATTTAAATAAAATTGCAAAGAAGTAAATAAAATTTATAATTTTTAATAAATCAAATTTGTGACTTAATCTGTAAGGCTTTATTTAATTCTCTATATGCAAACATGACTCACCTCTGAGTCATAGCCTTGCACAAAAATGGTTCTAAAGGGTTATGTTTTTTCTTTTTTTTTCTTTTTTTTTTTAATCATAATGGATCTTTACCTTTAAAAAATGTGTTTCTGTTCATAATAAACACACACCCTTGTTAAAACTGATGGGTTCCTGCTGCTGGCTGCTGAAGGGGGTCGTCGAGTGAGGAGTGGGATCTGATTTTGTTTACAACTGCTGAAAACCAAACCGCAGAAAAACCTCTGGATTAAAAAAAAAATACCAGTTTTCTGCTGTGTGTCTTGCCATTCTGTGTGTATACACCACAGGTTGTAAATATTTAATTATGGGTAATATTTGATTTTTTTTTTTTTTTTTTCTGTTTTTGATTTTTTTTTTTCCCCCCTGTACTCTTAGGCTTTTTAGGATTTTTGTACAATTTTTAAAAAATTAATTTCTAATTGCTTACTGGCTTCTAATTGCTGCTGAAGTTAAGGACACAATCCTTAACCTTTTTAGTTCTGAATTTAAATTCAAAACACATTTAAACAAACAAAACAAATTCATTTTACCATTTGTGATCAGTTATGGTTGGCTCAGCCTGTGAGCACATTTTTAAATGTATTTTATTTATTGCTCTACGTAATCACATAATTATTTTTATACAATATCTTATGCTTTAGGCGGAGAATGGAGCAGCAACATAATTTTATTTTGTAGTGGAAGAAAAGTGAAACCGGTCAGGATCGACTGGTTAAAAAAAAAAAAAAAAAAATGAGTGTCTTTAACAATAAAAGGTGTGCTTTCAGTCCTAATAAGTGCACACATACTGAAACTGATGAATTCCAGCTGTTTGGGAGGGTGTGTGTGTGTGTGTGTGTGCGAGGGGAATAAAGAACGGAAAAACATCTGCTTGTGTGCTGTTGAGGTGGGGGCACCATTCTGCTGCATCTGCCTCTGTCCTGGTAATTAAAAGCCCACTTTCCTCCTTCGCCCTCCCTCCAGCAGCAGTTTTTAGTTTCCACCCCTCTTCCTCTGATACCTTTCTCTTCTCTTTACCCGAGCACTTGCTCGGCCTCCTCCTCTCACCCCCCATTTTCCCCCGGCCCTGTCAATCAAAGCCGGGCTGTTTAAACAGCGTCACCCCCCCCCCCTCCGCCCGCCTGCCTCTCTCCATCAGAGCTGCCCCACAAACACACACAGAGCAGAGCCGCTGTGGCCATCATCGATCAACCCCCCTCTCCACTCCCACGTCTTCTGAGACCCCCTCTGCAGGGGTGGGAGGGCTTAACAGCTGATGGTGGACCCCTGTGCGCTGCCCCACCAGGCGCCTGATCAGAAAGTCCAAACC
Source organism: Poeciliopsis paucimaculata (assembly GCA_903067055.1). Classification (NCBI taxonomy): domain Eukaryota; kingdom Metazoa; phylum Chordata; class Actinopteri; order Cyprinodontiformes; family Poeciliidae; genus Poeciliopsis; species Poeciliopsis paucimaculata. The sequence goes on from CAEGAD010097450.1 coordinate 48,301, forward strand.
CCTAACGAAGCCCCGGTTGTTGTCGGGAGATGATTAAACAAATGTAGGGCCGGTTGTGTGTGGAGTCCCCCGCTGCAGCAAACACGTCTGACTATTACAGCTGAGCAGGTTAAACCGCCTCTTAGCTAACTTAGAAGTCGACAGGATCTTTAGTTTTTGTTTGTTTGTTTGTTTGTTTTCCTACCTTCCAGGAAATTCTCAGAAGGTAAAGTGTTGCATGTATATATCCATGCATACAGTCAGACAAAAAGCAGTTTAAACCCGTGACTGTATTTCGACTTGTGCTCGATATGGCTTTCACACAGAGAAGTATTTATATGTTGGCAAAGTGTATGAGCACAAAAAAGGGTCAAATCTGAATAAATAAATAAATAAATGTCACGATTTTAAAATGATCTTGTAGCGTAGGGATTCTCCTGATTACAATTTGAACTTGAAGAAATGAAAGCCAGCACAACGTGGTAGTAAAACTCAAAAGACCAATTACCTGGGCAGAAACATGCAGATCAATACAATTAGAATAGTTCTTTTTGAACTTAGAATTGAGCAGTAACATGTGGGGGAGGGGCGCTACGCTAAATGCTTCAAACAGTCATTCTGGTGCTTTCTGTGGCAGCTCATTAGCAGGACTTCAAACTGGATGAACTTTAAAACCTCAGTTAAACCTTGACACTGACCAGCCCAGGGGCAGGGGGGCAAATTGGGAAATTGGGTAGGGGAGGAAGGGGCAGTTGTAAGGTTTCGCTTATGAGCGACAACTCTTAAAATATTTCTGTTTGTTAGTCCACTAGCAAACAGTCACAGTGCGCATCGAGTTTGCTTCTCAGTTTGATTGCAAGAAGCAGAAATGACAAATATTACACTACACGTACAACTATAAAATGTAGAAGTTGTATTATTATTTTTTTTTTATTTTTTATTTTTTTTTGGTGTAGGCTATACACAATTAGTCCCTTTGTAAACTTGTGCAAATTCTGGTGCTTTTAGGTCCATAGAGTCTGGCTCTTTATATTCAGAAACTAGTACCTGAAACAATAATATAAGCTCTAGTAAAGATTAAAAAAAAAAAAAAAAAAAAGAAATGGCAGGGCCAAATATGCTTCTGTAATTTTCCCATCCTGTTCTTCAAGTGACACCTGTAATTCCTACACAGGTTGGAACATATTTCTTGATTCAGTTAACCTGTTTAATGCCCCCCGGCCTCCATCTCCATTGGAGTTGCAGCAACAAGCGAGGGAGAGGCTCCAGTCAGTGTAATAAACCATTAGCAAGAGGCGAGCATGGCGCTGGTGTGTACAGTAATGCCGTGTAAATCATCTCAGAGTGGCTGCCATTAGGAGGCTTAATCCTGGCCAGGAATATGGAGTCAGCTGCCAGGGGCCCCGATCCGGTGCCGAGTGGAACCAGATCCGGCCAGTGGAGGTGTTTAGGGCTGTCAGTGCAATGGGGGAGAAAGGGGAAGGGTGCAGGGGGGAGTGCTGTGGGGGAGAAACAGCTGAGGAGATTCCCAGGACACAAGTCTGTGTGTGTGTGTGTGTGTGTGTGTGTGTGTGTGTGTGTGTGTGTGTGTGTGTGTGTGTTTTTGTGTGGGTGTGTTTGCCCCCCCACAGGACTCTCTCCTGTGGGATAATGGTGGCAAGGAGAAACAGCAGGACTCGGCCTCATCCCTCTTTATTCTCAGGCTGCTTGTATTTGCCTGTATTTTCCTGCTGTAGTGATTCTCCTCTGTCCCCCGCGGCTCGCAATCACACAGTCACATACAAATAAATACAAATATAAACCACCTGGAGTCATTTTTGAGGAACAAACCCATGGAAAAGATTTTTAAAAATTACATATATTCATAATTTGCATATCCAAGAGGTTCAGTGATGGTAGTTTTAACATATATATATATATATATATATATATATATATATATATAGAAAGGGAGACTCTATGAGGCTATAAAAAATAAAAATACAATGATTGCTGAATAATCCTGGAAAGGATGAAAAAAAAAACTTCAAATACAATGTACAATAAATACACTTATGGGGAAAACTTTAGTTGAGTCATAGGAGTTAGTTGTATACTGAAGATTTGCATGTCCGTAGTCGGTAAAACCATTCCCATTGCCCTGATGCCCCAAAATAAAATTGCAAAGTGCTACATGTACACTAAAATATACCAGAAATTACTGCAAGGGAAACATATTTACACTGTAAGGTCCACTAAATTAACTATTTATAATCCTATTTAAATATTAATCTAAGATGGGTCCTATTAAGCAGCAACAAATAAACACTGAAACAACTAAAATAAAGGCTTAGCATATTAAAGTCCAGCCAACGTATTTAATTGTACTTATCACTAATTATGCTTGGACTAACTTCCCTTTTTAAGACAGCACTGGTTTTGTTTCTTTAAAAAAAAATATATATATATACCTAAAATAATTTAATAAATTTGCTTACAATGTTAAAATATGCGTGAAATTCTGAACTTCGGCAAATTAGCAGCATTAGGACCAGCTGTAGTTTGATAAAGAGTTTAGTTCCCTCATCGTACTTCCGGCAGTGCAGGACCGAGTCCCGGTGACTCAGCGGTGACTGGGCGACTCGGCTGCCGCGCGGAGCGAAGCGCTGCACGGCCAGAGAATCGAGCGCGCACCGCCACACGGCGAGAAGGAAGGAACTACGAAAACCACAACAATAAAAAAAAAAATAAATATAAAACAAAACAGGGCACAGCCGAGCACAAAGACGCAATGAGAGAAAGCGAGGGAAGGGAATGTGTGAGAGAGGGTTTTTTTTCCTGCGGTCTGCTTTTCCCCTTTGAAAGGGGGAAATGCAGCTCGGCGGCGGGGCGCGACTCCTCCGCGGAGACAGAGAGCAGCTGACGGGGCTGCAGCCTCGCTGTTCGCCGGGCTGCGTTTTACTACAGCGCCACGTTTTCTCTAAATCTAATCTAATGGGCTCGATGTTAAATTCAAACGTAGATCACGCGTGGGAATAATTTGCGCCGCGATTTTTATCTGGCGTTTAGCGTTTTATTATTATTATTATTATTTTTTTTTTTTGTTGTTGTTGAAAATACGACAAATTAAATATTAATTTTGGTATAAATTACTCGCATGAATTTCTACACTTTTAATAAAAAGATTCCATTGGAATAAAAGAACACAATTAAATTTATATTTTTTTATTTATATATTTATCCACGTTTAATTTTACACTCGTAACTTATCGTGATTTATTAATAGTTATTGATAAGAATAAATCAAAACTACCCCTCTATTACCAGGGTTTTACTATCTAATTAATACCTACAATGGTCAGATCCTATTTTGTACTTCATATTTGTTGACCTCCAGCCTGCTGGTTTGAAGACCATCGACCAGAACAGCCAGCTGCAGGACCCAAAACAGAAATCTACTGAATTATGCATCAGTTCAATTCAGCTCATTCAGAAATCCATTTCTTCTTCATTGTTGTGTTTTTGAACATGTTGTAATATGTCAACATTTTTGCTTATTTGCAAAGGGTGGCTTCGCAGATGATTTACAATAAACCGTAATACACTGTATTAAAAACTGTTGCTGATAACCCCTAACCCCCCCCCCCCCCCCCCCCCACCCCCCCATAAAAAAAGCTAAGTAAAAACCACTCTTCCTTAAAAAGAAGGAAGAAAAAAAAAAACTTCCTGCCTGGACAGAGAACAAGAGCCTGCATTGTATTTCCTCTTGTATTTACCTTCACATGTGAACTGGGCTCTGGGTGAGGAATGAAACACCATTAGCAGGACAGGTGGTGTTGGCAGAGATGAATGTGATCTTTTGGGGTTATAATGAATGTCACGGGATATAGATCTGAGATGAGATCTGGTTTGATCATCAGGTAAAAATAGATCAGTCACCAGCAGATCATTACTGATAATTACTTTCAAATGGTCGCCTGTGTGAGGGGTCTAAAGGTGTTAAATAATTCCTGCCCTGGATGGTGATGGCAGGTTGAGAGAATCTCACGCGCCAGTGTCTTATATGATAATTAGATAAAAACGAGTGAGTAGAACAGAGGTGAATCATTCATTGGGGGGGGGGGGGGGGGGGGGGGGGGGGGGGGGGGGGGGGGGGGGGGGGGGGGGGGGGGGGGGGGGGGGGGGG
>CAEGAD010097475.1:0-46772 GCA_903067055.1 Poeciliopsis paucimaculata
ATCCATCCATCCATCCATCCATCCATCATCCATCATCCATCCATCCATCCATCCATCCATCCATCATCCATCCATCCGTCCATGGATGGATGGATGATCCATCCATCCATGATGGATGGATGATCCATCATGGATGGATGGATGGATGGATCCATCCATCCATCCATCCGTCCATCCGTCCATCCATCCATCCATCCATCCATCCATCCATCCATCCATCCATCGTCCCGGGGTCACACAGACCGTTTTGTCTCTAAATTGTCCTACAGGACCATGTGTCTCTAACAGTTAAGTTTTTGTACTATCAACTGCTCCAATTTGCAGCAGCCTGATAAGACATTTCACATCACACAAATGTGCTGTAATGTCTACGCAACATCATTTTTGACTTTTATGTTCAGTTTGTTTTCTCTTGTAAGAATGTATTTCCAAAGCATTCAGCTTTGTGCTCAGGGCATGTGCGGTGACTCTAAGAGCCACCTTGTTCTTTTCACCCTGTTGCAGGAATCAGGTTTGCTGAATAAGACTTTTGTAGAATTGTGTCATGTTGTAGATGAAGAGATTGGAGGGTTGGGATATTCTCAGCAGGGTGTTTGATCAGTGTGTTAATGAGTGATGTCTTTTTGATGAGCGCTGAGAGTGGACAGACTTCTCATTGATTTGCTGTGATAATCCAGATCTGGCTTCAGGCTGAGGCCCAGCATGTTTCCTGTGAGAGGGGTGCCTGCAAGGTTGAGCCAAGTCAGACACAATTGCTTTGTAATCAATAATATTGAGTGCTGTAAGCCAGCAGGATTCAGGCATGTGGCCTTTTTTGGAGGAACATGTTGCGTGCAGAAGTTACCCTGCTTGATCACATATTGGCTGTAAGACAATAAGTCACATCTTAATACACATATATATAAAAAAATGTAACATTGAGAAAACGTCTTTATGCAACTCATTTCAGAAAGTTGCATAAACTTTCTGAAATGATATTAGATATTAGAAATCTAATCTAACATATAGATTAGATATCTATGCCTTTTTTCTCTAATCTTGATGTCTAAGTACAGCCAGTCAGGTCAGGCCAGTTTACTGGTCAGTTGAACCAGTACCACCATGGTCACTTGGTCACTGGATGACATGCTGACCCAGATCATCACTGACTAGAAGCTTCACGCTGGATATGAATTTTCTGCCTCTTCAGTCTTTCTCTAGACTCTGGAACCTTAATGCCCAAATAAAATGCAAAATTCATTCTTCCCCATGACTGACCCAGACTGACTGATCACTTAGAGACTCAGATAAACTTTGTAGGTGTTTAGAAGTAATTAGCTGGTTAGACAACAGAATATTGTTATGTTCATCTACCTTTCTACACTACAAAATAAACAGTTTTTAACATGTTATGGATAAAATGTAACCAAGTAGGTAGAGTGCTAACACTAAGAGCTAATTCTTTGTAATAAATCAATATAGTCGATTGCCATCAAGTGAGTCCGGCAACTTATCTTCTCAAAAATAGCATAAATATTAAGAACAGGAACAAAATCAGCCCACTTATGCTGAGGCATCATATTTATTTGAACGACAACACTGAGGACAGTTTGAATACTGAGTTTGTTTCTGCTTCTGTTATGATTCTGTTCAGTAGATTTGCTAGCAGTGTTTAGTTCAGTTACTTATTTATTTATTTTTGTTTAAAAAAATAAAAACTTTGACTAAAATATTACACAAAAATAGGAATACCTTCTTTTGCAACAGAACAAATATATACAAATAAAATGCAACAGCATTTATTAACATTGATATTTACCAAGTTAAGCTAAAAGATAAGAAATTAAGAGCCATTTGGGAACCAAAACAATTTGATATTCTTTGGGAGTCGAGCAAAAAGAGCCGAAGTTTCCATCTCTAGTTAACACAAATCTTGAAAATGACTCCTGTGATGCAGATTTACCTCTAAAAAGTCATGATGATATATTTGAAGATAGAAATTGGACTGCAAGCATCAGTTACCAAAACCTGGTGGTGTTGTCATGGTTTTTGCCTGCTATACTGCATATTTGTTTGCAAAGCACCATCATTTAGGAAGAAAGGATTCTGAAATGCTCCAGTTATCTTTAAGGCCAAAGTTCAATGCATTCTTTATGATTTTAATAAAAACCACAGTAAGGTAGATAATGTCCAGGTGAAGAAAAAAAAAACCTAAAACAAAAACTCTGAGGTTAGGCAGATGTGATGGAGGAGGCTGGAGAGAACATGAGTTCATTGCCTGAGTTGGGGCAAAGGGTAGTAAAGGTTTGATAGATGGTGACATTGCAGGCAATGAAGTGAAGCAGAGCTGCAGATGCTGACCATCAGCTAAGCTTTATGCTCTCTGCTGCGACTCCATGATCCAATTAAAGGACTTCTTTCATTCTGATCACCTCCTCTGGATTAGGCTGGATTTTAGACTTTAAATCATTTAGTTGGACTGAATCCTGAGACCTGAAAGCCTTTCTGAGAGCACTTTTTTATTTTCTTTGACCATTAGAAAACCTCCGAAAGCTTTGCATGAGGGAGTTAAGTTTTTCCATGAAATAATCAGGCCTTTACATGAACGATGGCACCCACAATCTGTTATTGATGAATTGGTTTTAATTTTTGAGTGTGGAAGCGAACACCAGGCCTCATGCTCGGAAAGCAAAAGGCGCTTTGATTGCCACCCCGACCCCCCGCCCCCTTCTCTCCACACCACATTGTGAGTGGAGTGATTGGAGCAACGCTTACTGTATTCACCATAAAACACATTACTTTGTCAGACAATAGCCTGGGTCTGCTATATAAGGCCATAAAATGAAACTAATTAACATGCCATTTTCTGTTATAATATTTCAAGTGCTACCATAACTTAACAATAGTAGAATACATAATATGTTGAACAGAGGAGCAGCAGGAAGTGGTGTTAAAGACGAATGCAACATTTGCCTCATTACAGTTAGAAGGGACATATTGTTCCACAAACGCAGGATAACAAAATAAAGATGGACTCCAGTTTGTTATGCTCCAAATATTAAGAGGTGACATTTAAGAAACTTTAATTTAAATTGGCATTTCAGAGATAAACAACTTGTTTATTAAGAATTTAAAGCTTAAAGAAACTTTAATTGCTTTAAAACTGGTTGAATTTTTCAAGGAGAGTATAGCTTTCTGGTGAATATTTTGATAGTCCTGGCTTCTTTCTATGTACAGATACATCTACACAGTCTAGTCTAAAATGTGACCATAATAACTATTTCAAAAGATTTTCCACCTTTAATGTGATTTCAGTTGAAGCATTTAGTTACTGTAAATTATAGTAAACTTGATGAACCTGAAAGTCCAGCTGTTCTGGTAGCAAATTCATGACTTTTGTCTGTTAAAGGCACAATTTGCAAAGGATAAAACAAAAGGGCAAAACAATCAAAGTCTTTTTATTGTGGAAAAGTATGGAGTTTATTACTATAACTTTTAAGTTACAATAAAATTGGATCCTGTTTCCCACATTTTGTCACCTTCAAGACTAGTTTTCTTAGTTTGGTGCAAATGTACTGCTGCGCTGGATAAATGATAAACCTTAATACATATTCAGACAAGGCAGGTAAATTGGCATCATCACCTTGTCTTCAAGGATCAATTATAGAAGAAAAGACTTACAATCACCAGTCACATCCAGTCAATTAGAAGACTCTTTGCCATGGCAGCAGATGAGCTCTTTAGTCTGTTTGCTCTGCATTTTGTCAGACTGCTGGATCGAAGCCATGAACACAGAGTGCCTTGGATCAGACTTAACTGACTTCTTCAAGGTCTCAGCTGTCTGAAGATGAAAGGTTGCTCAGTGTTGTTTCTGCAGTTTTACTGCACAGGCTGACAATGGCCTGCGGTCTCAGTTTGTGTTTCAGGTTAAGCGAGTCACACCAGCAGTGAAAGGAAGAACTCAGCACTTATTCACTAAAACACTCTGCATACACAACCTCAGATCAACAAGATTCTAACCTTTCTGATTCAAAATGAGCTGCCAGGGTTTCCTCTGCAAACAACCAATGTTATATTTAAATCCTAGTCTGAATTCAGTTTGTCATGTGTGTGTGTGTGTGTGTAAACTTGTTTTAGAGTTATGGGGCAAAGTGTGTGAATTCAAAAGACCATCCAAGTTTTCCTCACACCCAGCTGGTCTGTCTGTCTCAGCCTGTAATCATCATTCATAATGACGAAGCCATCATCTCCAAAATGTCCCCAAGCATTAGAGAAAGGAATGGTGACAAGTTAAGGAAGTGTGCATGTGCGTGTGTTTGGGAGAAATGGCTCATGGTCTTTTACCAAATAGAAATCATGGAGAGTATGGCTCTCCAGATCTCACTAGATTTTAGTTAGTGAGATCTGACTAAAATCTTTAAACTTCTTTAAACTTCCTCAGTCAGATTTTAGCCTTTGCTAAAATCTGACTGAGGAAGTTTAACTCAGTGTCTGCAGAGGTGTTTATGTCATTTCCCTCAGTGGTTGTTGGTGCAGCGCCCCCACAGGCAAAGGTGGGAACAAGTGTTTCAATTAGTTTGGTTTGTTTGACTCGGTGAAGTATGAAAGCCCCAGCTGAAAATATAACAACTGTTGCAATTTTGGTCTCCAGGCGAACCGAGTCTACTGGACTATCAGGTGTAAAAACAGCTTTAGATACGATGAATCCATTGTTAATTATGTAATGCGAGTAAACCTTTAGAGTATCTCATTTGTTGTAGGATCAAATTTTTAACCTGAACAGGTAAAAGGAGGAAGCGGTCAGGAGTTTTAAAATGTGTCAAGGGGAAGACAGCAGAGTTGAATAAGGAGGGAGCATTGCACATCGCCATGCAGGCTGCAGCTCACAGGATCAGAACGGAATAATTCATAGGAAACAGGAATACAAATGAAAACAAATGTATCTTTTATAAACTGAAACACGTGAACAGCTCATAGAAACATCTACATTCACAAAACGATCTTATATATTTATACAAAACACACTGACAGACCATTCTTTACCTCAAATTTTGTTTCCACACACCTGTATATATGAGCTACTCTGTATGAATTGAATCACCTACATATTTCTGCATATTTTTCATCTTTAAGAGCACAATGCCACAAAACCGTGTTTCTGCTGGAAGTGTTACTGTTAACTCTGCTGTCAGTTTACTCTGAAGTCAACATAACATACGTGACAAATCAGCAGAAATATAGGTTTTATCATAAGTTTTACTCAAACAGGGAAGTTTTTTAAAGAAATAATCTTGTGTAATAAAATTAGCATAACAAGTTTTAGTAAACAAAGATAGTAAATCAGTATCAGAATAATTAATTAGTAGAATATTACAGAAATGTGTTTTAAAATAATGCGTTTCCTGCACATATTTATTAATTTTGTCTTTATTTTTGCACAACATGGTTTACAGAAAATAAACTAACCATGAAACTGATGATTTTCTGTTTGTGTTTTTCCTGCAGGTGTCGGTGATGTCGTGGGGTTCGTGTGTGGGTTTAGGGTGCAGGATGACGGCTGCCAAGATCCTCGTTCCTTTCCTTGTTCTTCAGTCATTTTGTGAAGGTGAATCTTTCTTCCTATGAACAATGACTGTGCAAAGCCGCAAAGATTATAGTTTTATTTTTTGAGATTTAATGTCAGAGAAAGGTATTCGGGCTGCATAAGTTAAACAGTGATCACAGGTTCTGAGCTCAGTGCATGTGCTTTATTTTAAAGTCTTCATATTCTCAGTTGCAGAAAGCAGAACATAACACTTTCCTGTAGTTTTCTTCTGTGTAAATCTGTGAATTTAGACTTCAATTATTTAAAAAACTGTAAGACCTACGTAAAATAAAAAGAAAAGCTTTCAAGAATCTAGAGGGCTATGAATAAATGTTCCTCTCATAAACAGCTTAGTGAAAAACAAATTGCTTGAGGTTTGATCACAAAACTTTAAAGTAGTTCCTCCTGAGCTATTTGTAGCAAAAGCACCATAAACACTAGTGGCTCCATCCTGGCATACATTTTAAAATGGAAATAAAATCACCTGGGCTTTTTTCTGGGCTGCTGAGTTGTCACATAAAGACAAAACTAAGAAAAGAAAATATTGTTCCTGTTTATTGGCGCAGCATATTTGTATGGTGAAATTTCCAATGTAGGAAACCAGTGAGGTTTTTCTAAAGTTTTAATTCCAGGTGGAGAAGTTTCTGCACTCTCATCCACAATGACCTCAAAAAAAAAACAAAACATGGCTGCCATATTTCTACAAGATAAATTTAGAAATCTGATGGTTTGAATCTTATTTACTATTTTGCTTGCAGCACTGCACCTTTGTTTGTGAACATTCGGTGTTTGAAAGAATTTAAGCAAAACTCCTGGTATACTTTTGATGAGGAAGTAAACATGATGTAAAACTCAAAAAACTTGATTTCACATAAGACTCAACCTTCAAGGTGTTACTAAGCCTTTTTTCCTCTATCCTGTCGCTCCCTTCGTCCCTGGTTTCTTTCATCAAGCTCATTAGCACACTGACCTTGTGCTAGCTTCAAGCGCTGCCTCTCTGAACCAGCAAATTGGATTGATGATCACGGTTGTGATTATTTTGTTGCTGTAATCCATCTGCATTTCTCTATTCAACCGGTGCTGACTCACCGTAATTAAGTCACAGGTACAGACATGAGCTCATTAACCCGTCTTTCTCACCACCCTGCATCCACTCCATGCCACACTGACAAGCCAGAGATGAGCATCTTATTCCGCTCGTAAGGACACATGACAGCAGAAAAACCTCCTGCTTTGAAAGCAAAGACTTAGTCACTCAAGCATTCTCACTTCAAACAGTTTTGGTCCGTCTCTCATCGGCTTCCGGGTGTCGGTTGTCGAGCAGACAACTCAGTTGATCAAAGACCATTTGTTCACTGATCTTTTAAAATAACCTGTGCGTATCAAACCACCTCCTGACACCACAGAGAGCTGCCCAAATACAATCAACCCAAAAACAGCCATTTGAAGAGTATAGTGCTCAACTGGAATAAAACCTTGTTTTCAGATCAGAAAGACGTAATTAAGAATAAAATTAGTGGAAGAATAAAACCAGAAAAGACGTAAAACACTCATTTAAAACAACAACAACAAAAATACTGCAGTCTTTAAATACAGGGGTTTTTTTATGACATTTTTTTCATTGATTAATTACAGATTTTTAACAATGCCTGAAACAGATGATATTTTTAAGAAGGGTCTATTTTACACAGGAATCGTGTGTCCCGTGTTGTGTATGAACTGCAAAAACACAAAATCTTATGAAGCATTTTTTGTCTAGTTTTAATGCAAATATCTTAGTGCACTTGAAATAATCCAAAACTAATTTACAAGTAACTTGTAATAGGGGCTTGTTTTAAGTCAATAATTTCGTAGAATTGATGAGTTGATAACTGGAACCAATCTGCGAATAATAATAATAATAATAATAATAATAATAAGAGACTTTTACCATATTATCAGTTATGATATGGGAAAAGTCTCTTGTTTTAGGAACTTGTTTTGAGTCAATAATTTCTTACTACCGATTAATAAAGTACAAATTATAAGTGAAATAATCTGCCAGAGGAACAAGACACTTTTTCCATTTTATAATTTATGGGAAAGATGCACTTTTGTCCCATAAATACGGAAAAATTAATAACATGGGAGAGTGGAACAAGGTACTTTTCCCATATTGTTATACAAAACAAGTTTTTGCTTACTTGCACATCAAATTTATCTTACTAAGATACTTGTACTAAAAACTAGACTGAAAGTACTTGATGAGATTTTGTGGTTTTGCAGTGTAGTGTTGGTTTTCTGCATGTTTTTGATTCAGACCTGTTTACTCTGAGAATTTAATGTAGGTTTACATTTTGTGCCAAACTCTTTTTAGTTTCAGATGACTGACTGGATAGAGTTTTGTGAGAAGTTCAAAGTTTGGAGTTTTGTTTTATTACTTAAATTTAAAATTCTCTACTTCCTCCCTGCCATCTTCTGTCTTCATGATGTTTTTTGTTCACAAATTTCTCCTATTATAATGTGGTTGTAATTTTGAAAACACGTTTAGCTTTTTTGACTAGAAGTAGCCCCAGAATAAAGTTCCCGGTCCCTCTCCTACAGCAGTAATTCGGTATACATTGCACTCAGTGATGCCAGCCAAGTGGTACACAGGTAAATGTCTGCAGTGAAACTCAGGTGAATTGAGGCGCGTTGCACTCAGGATGACAACAGGGATGTAATCATCGTTGTCACTGCAGGCCATGAGGGAATTAATTGTGGAGAAGAGCTCGGCTTCAGCCTAATATTTTTACAGCTTCTGTTGATTATTATGCCCATTTGCTCATTAGTGTGTCACAGAAAAAGTGCCAAATATTTAATGTAGCCATTTTAAAAAGTATGTTTCAGACCCATTCTGTCTCCCAGCAGCTGCAGAGGAATAGCAGATGGTGAAATTAAAGATTTACCTTTGCTTTCAAGAGGATGAAGGCAGTGACAAATGAAACATGTGTAGCAATACATACAGTGGAGTTATGAATCCCTGGTCTGTGGTCAATATGTTCAATCTGAGTCTGGACTCACCATGCTGAAATACAAAATGAAAAAGTAAAGAAGTGTCTCCCTGCAATGCAACAAAATATACAACTTATATAGTGAACTGGTGAAAAATGACCACAAAGTTGAAAATCTGCCTGACTGGAGATGCACTCAGTGCATATTTCATCATTTCTGCAACAATTTAACTAAAAGGTTTGCACTGTTTACAAATGAGGCCAAAGTTATGTCTTCTGACACACATGCTGCTGTAAACTAACATGTCATGATGATAAAATTATAACACAACAGATTCAATTATTCAGGAGAAAATGACATGACCACATTTAGACATGGAAGACAAAGAGAAGCTGTAACAATGAACTGTCGGTATGTACAGAGGTTAGTTACCACAACTGCTAAAGAGACTCATTCTACAGGCTGGTTTAACCTAAATAGTGTTCATTCAGTTCAGTCACCTTACATTACAACACGTTTTCTCTATAAATGAGTATTAATGTTTGAGATTAGTTGGACATCTGCATCTTCAAATATCAAACTTTCTATCATCTGAATTATGTATTCTTTTTTCAATGGACAGAATATCTCAATGTATTGTAGGCATGAACCCAACAGACTCAGTTCCAGCAGCTTTTAGACCATGATGTTTTAAAACACATTTAATATTTAGAAATTGTTTTCTTGATTTAGCAGACCAAGCGGTTTGCTTTTCTCCATTGTCTAGTCCTAAAGCCTACAGTTACTTTTAAACATATTTTGCAAGCAGAAATGCAGTCAGCAGACGATGAAATACTGTTATTATCATTGTGCATGACTTTTTTCTCTCTTCTCCACAGGCTCCAATCAGCCGCCACGTTTCCTCAACTACTTTTTTTCAACTTACCTCCTCATCTATGAAGACATGCCTATTGGTGAGTTTGTCAAGTGTCAACATGTTGCATTAGATGTGTGAATGGAGTCTTTGGAAGAGCTCTTCACTTCTTTTTAAACCTAAATACTGCTCAAAACTCCTGCTGACAGATGCTGTGGCAAAACACTCAGGCTGTACGTATTCTGTGCATTCTTCTCCAATGATATGGCAATCTAGAGTTTGAACTTCTGATAAACATCACAGACCTCTTGGACTAGATGTGATACACATTGGAATTGCTTTAGTTGCATTCTTTCAATTGTTTTGTCCAAGAACTTTCTTATGTGGGTCATTTTTTTCTGAAAATCAGACAAGGTTGTGTCCAGTTCCTGGTGGAGCCGTTATTCTCGTATTTATAATGCTTGGTTGGTTGCGGTGATTGACAGGGCAATTTTAAGATGTCTGGCTTTTCATCCTCTCTTAGTGTGTTATTGGCTTAGAATTAAAATCCCTTTTATAGGATTGATTTTTCTTGAGGTTTACCTTTTTTCATCACATGATCTTTACTCTTCTCCACTCTGTCAACACTGTGAGTCTTGGATCATTCTCTTCCTCAGTTGTTTTCTGTGAGTGGGAACATGTCTCATGTCTCTTTCCCAGTTTTGTCCTCTATATTATTATTCATGTGTATTTTGCCCCTTGATGAGGAAAATGTGTGATATCCACTCAGAAAAAATCTAGTATGGCTTGAATTTTTATTGGCTCATGGAGGTCTGGCTATAGTCAAAGGTGGGATCTTTATCTGGTTATCACAGCGTAAATTTATCTAATGTAAAATCAGTTAATTATTTGCAGGTGCATGCAAAGGTTTGGGGTGCAAATGTGCTAAAAATGTTCTGCTTTTCTGTGTCCTGCTGCGCAAACGGTCCGCTCAATGCTGAGGGTTTGTCCGCTCAGGGTGCTGCAGTAAGACGGCCATTTTTACATTTCTGCAGTAGTTTGGACCAAAAGGTCCAGTGGGAGATGAACAAAAACATCCCATGAGCTAAAATGGAGGATCTGACCAGATTCTCATTTCCCATGAAGACCCTCACTGATGCTGTTTGAACCCCAATGACCCCAAAACGGCATCTGCAAGAAAAGAGCTGAAGTAACAGTAACAAAAAACATTATTTAAGGACATGTCCCAAACTTGGCTGTTTGGGACATGGGACACTGTAAAGAATAATCTGGACAGTCCTGATGGCCTCCAACTTTAAGCAGACTGTTACATTTTATGCCAGTTTTAATATTCTTATTTTTATGCTTGTGTTTTTGTGAAGCATTTTGTGATTGTAATGTCTGTGATAGGTGCTATTTAAATACGTTTTACTGACTTTTACTTTCTTATTTATAAAGAAATCCTTTGGAGATACTTGCTCTTATTTTGACACTTTTAGCTCTTTCTAGGAGGCTTTGATCTATGGTTTTAAACTTTTAACCAGCTTACTTGTTTATTTATTAGTTTTTCAATAAAGTGCCTATTTTTTCTTCTTTTTTGCATTGTAAGGCCCGACTTATAACCTGCTTACATCTGGGAAAATCATTTGGAAAACCTTTTAAAGCATAGCAGCGTATACTTGAGGAAGTGATTACATTATGAGATTTTTTATTTTTTGCAGTCTAGCCTCATTTGAA
Source organism: Poeciliopsis paucimaculata (assembly GCA_903067055.1). Taxonomy (NCBI): domain Eukaryota; kingdom Metazoa; phylum Chordata; class Actinopteri; order Cyprinodontiformes; family Poeciliidae; genus Poeciliopsis; species Poeciliopsis paucimaculata. The sequence continues at coordinate 11,106 of CAEGAD010097475.1, forward strand.
TCTGTTGTATTGATTGTAAAGACAAAGTCAAAGTAAATTCAGTGTGAAAAGGCCCCTGGACACCAGATTAGTTTAATCTGAAGGTTTTATACTGTAGCGTTCAACTATCACTCTGCCAGCAGTAAACCATTAACATTATGAGCTCAAGGATCTTTGCTCTAAATTAATGCTAAGTTGTTTTTTAAAGTGTAAGACCATTCTAGACGCAGGGCTTTGTTCATAAAGTGAGCTTGTGCACTAACCAAAGAGGGACATGGATGTGTTTCCCCAACCAATATGCTTGGATTGCCCTCTGGCCATGAGTTACTGCTCTCCTGTGAGGCAGCTGGGCCTCGGTCCAGTCCCGCCCTCCACCAGCCCATTGAGCTGTCAGTCATGTCCTTGGCCTGCTCAGTAATGGCTTCCCCCAGTGATGTGACTGTGAGGCTGGATAGAGTGATCAGGCAGTGACAATTTGTCAAGATTATTGTTTATTAGCTCAGCAGATGTCCTCATCGAGGTGGTCCTTCGGTTCAAACACACACACACACGCACGCACACGCACACACACACGCACACGCCCACCCCTGCACGCACACGCACACACAAACACACACACACACACGCACACACACACACGCCCGCACGCACTCACACACACACACCCACACACGCACACACACACACACCCGCACGCACGCACACACACACACACGCACACACACGCACACACACACCCACACACGCACGCACACGCAGTCATGAGTAAATGCTTCCATAATCTTTGGTGGTGGATGACAAACTCATGTTTTTTAAAAAATTAGAATTACATATCATCCTGTAAATCTGCCCAAACAAGTATACATACCTACTGTTTTTGGTTTTGTTTTTTTTCATTAAGAACATAAAGTAACAAGTAAGTTACTGAATAAGTGCATTTTAAGGCTCTAGTGTTTTTCAAAGTGAGGTCGCTGTGGGGCCTCAGAAAGTTGTCTGGAGAATGAGGGAAAAAATACAAAAATAAAAAAAGAATCCTGCACATTTTTAAATCTTAAATTTAAAAGTTAAAATATTTTTATTTAAATGCTATTTCTGATCTCATTTTCTGATTGGCTGCCAGTCAAATTCATTAAGCTGCTTTTCTCCTGAACTCTACCCTAACCCCTAGCCAGCAAGAAATGGGAAAATGTAGGGAATCCCAGATCAATCTTATAATCAACAGAGAGAACTGTGATGAAAAGTTGTATTATCTTATAACAAAGTCAAAAGATATTATCTGATAAGAACATTTTCCACCACTGAACTCATGACCATCTAAAATCAAAAGGTATGAAGCAGCATTTATGCTAAATTACTAATAATTATTGAGTATTGAATGAAAAATGTTCTAAAAGTTTATGTTAATTTATTTTCTAGAGTTGTCTGTGGGTTTGCACAGGGGCCCCTGCCCAGAGGTTGATGCTCTTTGGGGCCAGGGCATGGAAAGGTTTGGGAACTCCTGCTTTAACCAAACTGCACAAGCCGAACACATCGCTCAGGTTTCTGCTCACATTAAGTTACCGTGGGTCTAATTTGGTGACGTCCTGGCGGTGGTGGAGCAGCATCTGGTCCATGTGAGCAGTTTGTGACGCGACACCAGCAGCTGACTGACTCCAGCACAAAGGAAACATTGATACTGTAGGACAGAGATGAGGAAAACACTCCTCCAGTCAAATTGATCTCACACACGTTTCACACTCTGGTGGCACTTTTCCACTCTGCTTAGAAAGCATATCAGGAAGCTCAGTGCGTGACCTCTTTAGCAGCAGACTCAGCACTCCGTAGAGTGAAGGCAAAGATCTAAACACGACTGTTTGATGTAATTTTAGAAGCAGCAGGTTCACAAAGGAAACTGTGTGGAAAAATGTTATCGAAATGTAAAGCATAATTGACAGAAGACCCTGACTGGGTGTGAATTCACACTGCTGACATGCGCTGAATAATGCATCTTACATCCCAGTTCAGTCCTCTCTCTGTTGTCAGCAGGAAAAAGAAAACATTCTCACTTTAATGCATGGATGACACATGACCAAGGAGATGAAAGTTGTGTATGTGTTGTAACATACACAATCTGAGATTCCCAGATTCAGATATGTGTGTGTGTGTGTTGTGTCAGGGAAATGAAATGTGTAATTACACAGAGACAACACTTTGATTAAGCGCTCTCATCTTCTAATCCACTTTGCCCTGATTCGGCAGATTAAGCCCTCTGCTGAGTAATTAACTTATGGAAATACAATATTTGTTGGAAATAAGAAACTTCCACAGCCTGCTGGAGTGTTTGCTAATGTTGTGTAGTCTGTGCAGACTTAATGTATTAATGTGTTTGGAATAAATTATTGCATTTGCTCCAAATCAATTGTTTTCACTGGGAGAGTGAGAAACCTCAGTACATCAGAGGTGAAACTTGTGGAAAATTTGATTACTTTAATGACGCTGAAGGATTTAAAACAGTTGTTGTGTTTATTGCAGTGAATCCATTTGCTCCTGGTGGTACTCCCATGTTTCTCTCACCTTCCCCAGCCTGACGTAAACTCTGTTTCCTGCCTGGGTTTTGCTCATGCATCAGCTTCACCATTAGCAGACTGTAAACTTTGACTGCAGCATCATGTTCTGGTTTGTTAATCTAAATAGGCTCCATAGATAAAAATAGTTTAAGTCTATATTTGACTTAAAATAATAAAAAAAAGAGGTTGACGCCAAACAAAGCAACACATTAGTAATGAGTTGTCATCACAGCATATTCATTGTGTGTGTGTGCGTGTGTGTGTGTGTGTATTCCTGAAACCTGAATATTCTTCTATACTGCTGGAACTTTCTGCTGTTTCAGCCTCTGTTAAAGCCTCTAATGCCATCATTGCCACTGGGACAGCTTTGGATTTCTCAGACCACTTCTGCTCAGTTTGTTCCCGTACTTCTTGTTCTTCTTGTGCTTCTTTTTTGCTGTTCAATTTTCTTTGTTGTTTTGTCAGGATGAGATAAAAGAACTCATTCTCTTTCTCTACTCTGATTCTAAAAGTAAGAATCTAAGTCTGAAGCTTCAGTGTAATCGACAAGGGATTTGTTAATCCTTAAAATAACTACATTTGGTTTTGACCTGTAAGGGTGACTGCTAATTAGGCAACTGACTGAGTGAGAATGCACAGAAAGCTTTGTGCTAACAGACATAGCTGAGCTAACAATGGTTTAAAATGTAGCATCCTGATACAACTGCCCTTCTGTGTTTTCTTGCTAATATTCATGCATTGGATTATGGGATGGATTGTTCACAGTAGCAAGAACATTTTCAGGAAAGGTAAAAAAAATTACATGTTGCAAGACATCAAAACTCATTGATGTCTTCCATGATGTGACTTTTGTACTGAAAAGAGTTGGTAGATACTTTCAGCCCAAGGACAATTGCCCAAAACTTCTTGTTCCAAAACCAGACAGATGATCCCAAATTAGCTGCCTTACAGTCTTTGACTGTTTATAAAAGATTTCTACAGAAGAGGTCATCACACATCAGAGTGGAAGACAAATGTCTCAGTAATTTCTGGGATATGTGGGGAATCAAACACAGCATCTGTAGCACTTCCATTTGGCTGAGGGTGAAAACAAGACAATCTGTGTGAATGAAACAAAACAACATCCTTTATTAATCCAGAAACGATTGACCCAAAAGTTTCTTTTGTCTGCTAAATCTCTAAACATGATTAATTCTCTGAATGTCGTTTTAAAGTCCAGCCTATAGATACAACATTTATTGTATAAACATTCTTCTGAAATTTTCACTTGATTGCATTTTATTTTTCTGTCTTTATTCTTTGTTTCCTTAAAACTGGAAAAATATCATCTCAAGCCAAAATATACATCTTAAATGACATTTGAACATTAAATGTTTCATCTTTTTAAAGTGCTGCACAGACACCCTAACATTGTCCCTACGTGCATCTAATGTGCAAATATACATGCAGCAGAAGTCTCCTAGTCAAACCAGTAGCCTCTGGGTGGGATCCCACTAACAGGATTTAGTTTTAAAACCCACTCCTTTTCCTACAGTGGGCAGGTATCTGTGCTGGTTCTCTCTATACTTCACAAGTAGTTGCACTATTTCCTAAACATGTAGTTTAGATGTGTGAGCAGAATAACATTTTGTAAAAGCAATGGCTTAAATAGCCAGGCTTTTTGTTGGTGTCTTAACATTCATTACGTATCATTGCCTGAGTTGGTGCTTCTTTAAAACGACAAAAAATACATAATAATTAACTACTATACAATTCATTTAAGAGAAATACAAAACTTAGTCATATCGTAAAACTTTTAGATGCAGCTTCTAATCTGAAAAACTATATTTAGATATTTTTTCAAAAATATTGTGTTGTTAATTTGATCTGTCAGACTGGTCTAGTCAAAGACCTGTATCCGATTGAGAACCTGTGGCAAGATTTGAAAAGCGATGTTTCTAGACAACATCCATCCAATCAGACTGAGTCAGAGCTGTTTAGTTTTGTAAAGCTTGTGCATCTACATCAGCTGGAAACGGTAATAAAACTTGACTAATATATATATATTTTACTGAAGTATATGTAAAAACTACCCTGTTTTTCAGCATAACTTGGTCTTTATGAAAATCCTGGAGACAGCTTTGTCCTCTTCTGTCCTAGAAACACTTCAAGAAGCTGAAATGTGACAGAGTTGGTTTTGCTCCAGAGTGTCTGGCTTGTCAGAGACCCGTTGGCTGACTTTACAATACATTATTTGTAACAGAAGGAAGCGAAACATTTTCAGACAAACACAACAATCCTAGATCTTTTATTTCATCTGACTGAATGAAGGAACTGAATTATAAAACTGTTTATTTTGTTACAGTTTTTTGTTATGTCTATTGGATCTTAATGAGCCTATTTAACTGAATATAGCCCAATTTCCTCATTTTTTCTTTTCTCTCATCATAGCAAGTTGAGATAAAAGCCTGCTATTATAACTTTGTGTGATATCAAAGTTACTTAAATTTATCTGTAGAAACTCGATGAACATTATTATCTGGCAGTGGTTCGATTATCTGACCAGATAACACTTTGAGTTAGACCTAAAACACAAGGACAGAAGACATTATGAATGTATCTGGTCCTTATCAAAGTTTTAATATATAAATCTAACCTTGGGTTTAGAGAAACACACAATGCATCCCATGTGTCATTATTTAATAAGTTACAATAAAACCAGAAGGGAGAAGTTGTGGTTTTAAACTAAATCCTGCAGCAGGTGACTTGTTGATCTTTGCTGAAGAATCATCAAATGTTTGCTGAGTGTACAGAAATGTGATAGTAAAACCAGCTTCCCTCTGTTTTATGACGAGTTGATAACTCTTGTTTTCATTGGCTTCGTTGAAAAAATCTAAACTTTCCCCATTTAACTGCAAACTCGTCACTTCAGCTTGTGAGCTGATCAAATTTACCCACCACTCCATAAATGAGCCAACATTCAGTCAGTTGGTGACAATTTCCACTTGTGTTCCATATTAATGAAGAGCTGCAGCTTAACTTTTCCACTTCTCCTATCACATTATTTTAGTCTCCCAATTTGGACAGTTTGCTTACTTGTGAGTGTGCATGTGTGTTTGTGTACACATACCTGCATTATGGGGTTCTCCAGCACAGAGCGGAGCGCTGCTGGTGGCAGATCAGCTTCATGCAGCTGCTTATCGGGCCCAGGTGGGTCACGGCTGATACCTGCCTGAGCCACATAGAGCAGCTAACCTGGAAATTGATGTTTCACATCAGCGACCACCTCTCTTTGCTTGAATCCAGAGAGGCAGCGGAAATGAGAAGGGAATTTAAACGTGAATGTGTGTGGGAGCATTTCTGTATGTTTGCTTGTGTTTGTTTTTTCTTCTCTTTGAGGGACTGTCAAATTGTAAATTGTTAAAATAAAACTCCGGATTTTTCAACCGGTGAGTTTTTGTAAATGTTTTAGTATTTGGAATAAAGGACATAGAAAGCACATGGATACATTTCTGAGTGGCTCTACTGTCTTTTCATGAGTGTGAAACCAATATAATTTAAGCAACCTGTTAATTTACCTCACTGAGATGTTTTATAAAAACATCTCAGTGAAAAGTTTGTCTATTTCAGTAACTTCTTATGCTGTTTAAATCAGACATGTACTGTACCCTAGACTTTTTGTACCTGATAGTGAATGAGACAAAACTTTTCCAGCTTCTGTCAGTTAGAAATACCTGATCTTTTTATCTACTGAGGTTAAAACTCAATGGAATAAAAATCTAATAAAAATCTCAGTTCAGATTGCAAGTTCAGAAGAACTGCTGACCAAACAAATCACAAAAATCTGCTTCATGTTTGACATAAAGCACAATCCTCAAGACTTTTGGGAAGATGATCTGTGCATGGATGAAACAAAAGCTGATGTGTTTTAGACGGTTTGTAAATCATTATATCGGGAGTTACTTGTAAAAACTGATAGAAACTTGAGAGCGTTAGGAGGAAAATGTCCAGCCATTATTCTTTACTCTGAGCTAAAGATGGACTTGAGTTGTGCAACAGGTCAATTATCCAAAGCACCTGTTTTTAACCAGCCTCTCCATGGCTGTAAAACACAAGGGGAACGTTTTTGGTTTAGTCATTCTGGTCTTAAATCCAAACATGATCTTGAGTCATGGTCTGAAATAAACAATTTTTTTCTTGTTTCACTGAACTAAAATCATTCCCACCTTTAACCTAAACCTGTCACAGTAATGTGTTTTAACCCCAGAGTGCCTTTAAGGTTCAGGTTTTACTTGACTGTATGTCATTTCCTTAAGAAAAACTGATATTTTAAAGATCTGGTATCAATGAATTGTTTATGTAAAAAGGAAAAAAAGAAAAACACTGTGAACCGTTGCTTACCAGCAGCTCACAGTTCAGAAACATCAGGGTTCATCTTGTAGTTGTTTATTTGTCCAACTTTTCTTCACTTTGCTCTAATATGATTTGCTTCATAAAACACTCAACCTTCAGTCTCTGATTTTAGTGACTTGCAGAATAAAATTGCATTAGTTGCTTGCAGAGTAACATCAGTGCTGGTGATCAGCTGCTGATGTGAATGTAAAGGTTATCTTGTCTTTGTCCTTGTCTTGAACGCTGACATTTGTTCTCATAAAGGCCAGAGTTTCACTTCCAGAGAGGGAGAACCAACAAGTGGGTTGATCACTTCCTGTCAGCTCATTCACAGGCTGATTTCAGCCTGAAAGCCTTTTTATTCTTTCTTCTTTTAACAATGTCTTCTTGTTGGTTTGGTACAGAATTTGTAAAAATGTATTTTAAATGTATGTAGTTTATGGATGCCACGAGTATAATAATTTATGGACTTTTCTTTTTCTTTTTCTTGCTCACTTGTATTTCTTTCAGAAAAAAATGTGTATCTGTCCAGCTGTTTGGTTCTGATAGTTCAATTTGGACTTTCAGACCCTAAAATGAACTGATTTAGATGTTCAGAATCCACCCAGTCTGGTGTAAGTTGGCAACAGAAGTGAGTAAGTAGTGATATGAACTTTATCAGCCAGTTGGTGATACATTGTTACTTAGCCATGATAGATGCTAGTTAGCAAGTTTATATTAGCACGTATTGGAGAGAACAAAGGCGGGTGGATGCACAATGACCCTAAACATACAACCAGAGTAACAATTAAATGGTTAAGACTGGTCCAAATGACTGAAGCAATCACCTCTTTACTATGCAGTCAAGTTCTCCAGAGTCCTGCTAACGACCTCATTATCTGACTCAGGTGTGTTGAAGTAGACACATCTAAAAGGAGCAGAACAATCGCCCTGAAGGCCTGGATTTGACCTCACTTCAATTAGGATGTGTGTCTGAAACCCAAACGGAGGAAACCTGCGATGAATTTGTTTCATGCTCAATTCAAATTCAGCTCTTCTATCAAATGTTGGAATCTGGCAGGTCAGAATCCAACAACAAAAAATCTGATGAATGGATTTCTAATTAAGTCTGACAGAAATAAAAAAAAAAAAAAAGGAAATGGAACATTTTACATTATAAGACTTAATGATCCAGAAAAGATTAAATTCACAAAATTTAGAGCTATTAAATCCAGATCAGCACAAAACAAATAACATAAAAGCTCATTAAGAAGGCAGCTTCACTTTTTGTGCAAACATTTTTGCTCTTATTGAGAAAGAACTGAAAAAAATTGCAAGCAGATCAGAGACAGACGTCTCCAAAACTGATCAGCTCCAGCAGCTGCCATTTCACGTCTCATCTCTGTTTTTATGATTCACCTCAACGCCGTGTCCTTTTTCCCAGATTGACCAGAGAGGTCAATTGCCAATTTGCCAGTGTCAATGTCTTTTTCAGGAAACAATATTAATTTTGCCTAATTAGAACTTGAAGCTAATGAGCGCCACAGATAATGAGTTAATTTATTATCCATAAAACAAGTGCGGTGTGTTATGGGTTTGACAAAACGCTCAGATCGCTGCCACTGCACATCAAATTCAGTCTGTGCTTTAGTAAAAATTAGGGACACACAAGAGATTTATGCACACACCATCAGCTTTAACACACTCAACTTCTCTTTGTCTCAGTCACAGACGCAGTGCAGAAACACACAGTTGCCTTAATATCTTTGGGGGGACAGAATGTCCCCTCTGGCTCATTGCCCTGACCTTTACCATTACAACTGAAGAGGTAACATAAACTCTTTCCCAAACATAATTCAGACCTCAAATCTGAAAGCTCAAACTTAAACCGTATCATCCACTTCCTAGTTTTTGAAGATTATTGTAGCTCATACAATCATCATGATGTCTCATTTGTAAAAACTAGGAGTCATCAGAGTTAAAGAATCTTTTGGTAAGATTGAAAATCAAGGTAACAGTTCAAAAGGATCCATAGTTTTAAGGGTGGGATGATATGAACCAAACACAACACACTGCCTGGCCAAAAAGGTCACATTATATATTATGGTACATTTTCACTGTGGGATTGTTTCTATAAAATTCTGCAATGTCACAAGATTTATGTCAATTTTGTGTCACATTCATTTTTACCAAGATTTATGGATGTTGGGAGAGTAGAAATGCTTTTAGTTTCACTATTAAACACAACTCTGAGCTGTACTGTTCTTCTTTTATTTGGTTTCACCAAACATTTAGGTGATCGCCAATCATATCATCATCCAAGATTTCTTTTTGACTAAGTTTCTTCTGCCTGATGCTGCAGTGCGTCAGACAGTTCTTATTCCAATTTTAGTTTCTGCATATTGCTGCTAGTTTTGCTGCTAGTGGTCTGCTTGATGCCAATGATCTGACCCTTCTGAAACAGACCAACATGGTTTCCGTGACCACAGGATTTGACTTTCCACATGGTTGTTTAAGAAATGAGAAGCTACTCATTGCATCAGCTGGGGTTAAATAGCTTATCAGCTGAAAGATAATCAATTCTGCAGTGATTAGACTCAAACACATTTGCTTAGTTAAATCAAAGTGGCAAGACGGTTTGTCAATATTTTTGCACATTATCTCTAGTAACTTCTTGAAAATTCAAATCTGTTCTTAACCACTGTATTGTCCCTGTTCAACCCTATGATACAGTAGAAAATTCAAATCTTATATGACTTTATCAAGAAGTCACACAATGCTAATTTGCTGTCTTAATCTGTGTTTTTATAAAAAGTGTTTAATTGAGAGTTTCCTGCAGGTTTTAGTCCTTTTAATGATCTAAAATCAGTTCTGTAGGTAAGGATCCCTCTTGCCTGCACTGCAGGTCTTGCTGATCCGCTTTGATGCATTTTCAGATGAGCTTTTCTGCTCATCTTTGAAATCAAACTACAGTGTAATCTTTAACTGTCTTTCTGTACTTTTCGTTAGTTGTTTTTTTTTTGTTTGTTTTTGCTGTTTTTTTGTTGAACAGTGTGAATTAAAATTGAATTTTAAGGGGAGAACAATAAGAAAACTAAGGGTGTTGAAGCGATGAGGAGGGGAGGAAAAACGGAGGAACAGTGAGCCATCACAAAATGTAGATGCAAAAGCCATGCACATGGAAAGATTGGAATAAAGGCTGGGCTAAAGGGGGAGATGGATGTAAGAGATACTTTGCAGCAGATGGACATAAGTGAGAAAGAGATTCTGGAAAGATGGAGACGCACAACTATCCCTGCCCATATAAAGTCCAGCTGGCCTTGGCCTGTTTGTGCAGTTAGTCAGCTGCAATGAGCTGAGATGGACCCAATCATGCAGGATCAGACATGCTGGTGCGCTGTCTGGACAACAGTATTACTTTACAACTGTTGTACCATACGGATCAGCAAGAAAAACACCATTATGATGGAGAGGAACAATCTAGTGTGGCACAATAGAGTTGTGTTGGTTTTTATGAGTGAAAGGTTAACCTGTGTGACCCCAGGGAGAGGCAGTGAAAACACACAACAGAATTCTCTTTGTTTTGTCCTCAAGGAGTTTTACATTTTGAGTTCAGTGAGCAGGAGTGGTAGACAGTGGTAGATTTTCTAGCCATTTTATAGCACAATTGGTTAACTATGTTGGTTAACTATGTTAATCCATCCTGCATCCACTGCAGGATGGATTATTTTTCAGTTGTTGTAAAAATGCTGTATTTATCAAATATGTCTTTTAAAAATTCTGAAACTCAATTGTTTGGAGATCATCACATTTCTCCTCTATTAACTTTTTTTTTTTTTTTTTTTTTTACCAGCATTTTACCAAGAAGTAGCTCTTATAATAAACTCAGCAAACACTCAGTTCCACCAGATGTTTGCTAATTGCTGCTGGCTAGTCTGAAGGAGCTGAGTGGGGGTGTCCTGGGTGACGACTGCTCTGTGAGGAAGAAGCTGGGAAGTTTGAAAACTCTAGCTGTGAGGAGGAGCTGCAGCTATAAGGCGGTGGTTGGTCCCACCAAACGCTTTGCGCAGTTGAATGGTTGCCATGGTGATTAAAAGATTTCTGAGACATACCTGCAATTAGACCTTTTTTTCACGACGGCAGATGGTAACTAAGTTTGATACTGCAGAAACAAACTTTTCTTTCTGCCGTGTTGCTGACCGTTTCTAGTTGACTCTCCCCAACGCTGCTTTTCTTACAAATCAGATTTTATAAAATGTAAACTGTTTTGTTCTTTACCTTTTATGTTTCTAAACTAATACTCAACCCACCCAGCGTGAGAAACAAAAATAGCTGCTAACCTGCTCAAAGTTTCCAGACCCTTGACTCTTGGTCCTGCCACTCTGCAGCACCAACATCTACATTTGCAGGCTGGCAGAAACTGCGGCAGACCCATAATTCAGTAACACAGGGGCCAATTGATAAACATGTAAACAGAGAGAAAGGGGATGAAGGTCAAGAGGGAGAGGCTTTTGTTTTAATGTGATTCTATCTGTGTGTGTAACTTCACAATAATGGTGGCATGTTCCATTACCTGCCTGTGATTTAGCTGATTCTCAGATAATAGTCAGGCCTGGTGAGGTCAGCAGAGGGCGGGTGTGTGTAAGAGAGGTTCAGACCGAAAACAGAGCCGCTAACGGCAAAATGGGAACCGAATTAAAAACTAAAGTGAGCAGCAGAACCAGATGAAAGAAGATGGAAGGAGCAGAAAAGATTTGGGCAGGTGTCAGAAAGTGTCATTGTTGTCATTTGTGTCATTTGTGAAAGCCGGCGGCATTGGTACAGTTGAGAGCAGATGTGTATGTTTGCGGCGCCGTTGTGACGGCGACAGGCCGGAGTGGCTCTGCCATCAATCCAGAAACCTCCGAAGAACTCCGCTTGCTTCAGAGCAGCCTGCGTCCCTCTGTCTGGTCTCCACAACCAAGACAAACCGTCACAAAAACATGACAAAATGCAAGGGGGAGAGAGAGAGGTGGAGAAGTTTGAGACGGTGATGGGATGTCGTGGAATGAGGCGAGAGCAAAAAGCTTCTCTGTGTGTTTGCAGGCAGGACTGAGCTGCATGAGAATCCGCAGTGACAGGTCTGCTTCTTCTCACCAGTGCGGGGGACGACTGTCTGCTAATGTCCTTCACTGTCCTTCATCTTTCACAATGTGATTGGTTAGTCACAGCCTTGTCACTCAGTGTTTTCATCATATAACCACGTGGATGTCTTAAAAACCAATCCTGGGTTGTATGTTGGGTCGCATCTACACTCGCTCTCATCAGTTCATTCCTCACTTTTCTGAATCAGCCTTATTAGAGCGAGGTGATAAATGATTCACATCTTCAAAGTGGTAGTGTCAACATTGAAAGTTGTTGAGGAAGTCTGAGAGAAGTCTGTTTTGCTTTCACTTTTTTTGTTTTTACTAATGTATTTCGCAAGAAATGTTTTCATGACAACCAGACATGAGTAAAACTGAAATAGTTTCTTAAAAAGCCTTCAGCACCTGGGGTCGTCCTCTTCTGCCTCTCAACTTATTGTGGAAAATCTTGGCACATTTTTTTCAGTTTATTGAGGTTTACAAACTTAAATGCATCTTAAGGTATTTCAGTCATGTTGCGTTGTTGTGTTTGTAACCCATTAATTTGTTGCTTTTCTGATCTTATTCTAGATTTGCTTCTGTTTGACATCATGGGATAAAACAGGCATCTGTTGCCAGATAGTTGGCCTCAACTTATTCCCCACAATACTTTAATTAATTTATGGTCAATTTATGAATTGTTTGTGTTGTTGTTATGCTATATTTGATTTTTATCAAACATGGTTCTGTTTATTTTGACCAAACATCTGCTCTTTGGTCATCATCAGGACATGGTTTAAGAACTTTTGTGGTTCGTTCCCAAGATCTTTCAGTTTCTCTTTACAAAGACTTTCTCCTGGCAACTGTTTTAAATAAACCATGCTTCACACATTTTTAAACAGATGTTTCCTGACTTGCCATGTTGTTATGTTCAACAGATTTTACATACGCAAACAAATACAAATACATTCGTTTTTGATTCAAGCCTCCAGCATCCTGGGGTAAGTGAAGCATCTGGAAAGCAGTTTGATAGGAAGCTATGTTGATATTGGGTCATTGCTGCATATTGGTTTGATTCTGGATCAGTAGTGTGTAGGAGATGTGATACAATTATTTGACATACAAACATAGATAATAAAATTTGCACCAAGGATCCTACTGTGACACTACAGTGTTTAAATGTTGATATGAGAGCCATATTTGCTATGCTTGTGTTTTTTTATCGACTTCCCTGCTTGATCTGACCTTGGGATGAATCGGCTGGGGCTTCCACTCTGCAGCAGGTGCTTCAAATGTCTTTTGCTTGTGGATAATCTTTATTCCTCTGGAATGACAGACTTCAGAATCACATTATAACCGCTACCAGATTGATAGGTAGCAACAATGGCTTCTCTAAGGTCTTTGCTGGTGTGTAATGGTCACACACACACACCTGTATGCTACAGCGCAGAAAACTGACAAAAGTACTGTCCATGCATATTCTAAACATTTTCCTTTGACACACACGGCAGTCAAGTTTTTAAACTGATAGGAAAACAGTCTCTGTAAACAGGATCAGTAGAAGACTAGATGTCTAGTTCCACTAGTTTAATAAAAATATGTTTCCTTAAGATATTTGTCTACATTTACACATCTAAGTAATGTTTCTGCTCTGTGTAAGTGTGTCATTGTGGTGAAAAGCGTGTCTTTCCACATGTCATAAGTAACTTACTGGTGTAGAAAACCTGGAGATGGTAAACATGGTGATGAAAAATGTGATGTTCTCTACATATCCGTGTTTACAGTCACATGTGTGATCCATGTCGAGTGGACAGTCCTGCAACATAACAGCAGAGCTTGACTGTGTGTTTCTGAAGGTGTGTATTTCACTCTCAAAGGGCTAAAGGAAAAGCAGAGGGTGTTCTCCACCCATCCGTGACAGATTTAGTCATAAATCTATTGGATTAATACACGGCCCCCCAAGGACTCTCACTGTGTGCATTGTTGAAACACAGGAGTCACTAGAAGCCACACCTAACGCACTATTTGTCTCTCTTTCTCTCTGCTATCACAGTTATGGATATTTACACACCTACACATAACCGCACCATAGGAAGAACATGAATTTAAAAACAATTAATGAATGAAAGATTAGAAACAAATGTGCTTTTGTAATTGCCTTGTTAAAAGTGGACTGCAATTACTTGTTTCAAATTTAGCAGTTTAGCTTTTTTCAGTTCATATCTCGAAGTGTTAATTCTTGACAACACAAAAAGCAACTGAAATAATGATTTCATTTAAAAGCTATAAAAACCAGTGATTACCCCTTAAACCTAATAACTGCTTGTGCCGTGGAGGATGGATTTGGAGCTTAACCGACTGTATTAAGGCAGCACCACAGAACCTCAACTGCTTTTAAGTCCAGACTTTTGCTAGGCCACTCTAAATCCTCCATTTGGTTCTTTTTTGTCAGCCAATTGAAGGTAGTCTTGCTGGGTCCTCCATATTAATATTGACCTATTTAACTTCAGTGTGCTGGAGCTTAAATCATAACCTGAGTTTTGCAGAGGATTTTCCAGTAGCCAGAGGAATTTATGTTGCCATAAGTTGCTACACGTTGTTGAGGTCTTGATGCAGAAAAGCAGTCTCAGACCATCATACTACCGATTTGACTGTAATGTTCTTTTTTTTAATAATGCTGTGTTATTTCTCCAGACATGATGGTCTGGAAGAACATTTCACATTTTTTTCTTTTCACTCCACCAAATATTTCCCCTAAAATCTTGAGGATTATCCAGATGTCATGTAGTCGATGAGCGATATGTTCCAGTGTTGTTTTTAGACTTGAATGATGAGTTTTAACCTTAACGGAGCCAAGCGGGGCCTGCTGCGTTATAGATGCCGTTCTAGGTGTTTTCCTGGCCTCTTGGATACGTCGTGGGATATGAATCTGTGGGTTTATGTTCTGAAATCTTTTGGGCTCTAAGTGATTTCTTGACTCAACATGGCGGACAGACAGCAGAAAACTGAACTTACTTTGTTTGATCTGTGACATTTTAATTGTGAGAAAAAAGGCATAAATAGAAGGAACAGACACTTACTCATATCATGTAAGACATGTTATTGCACTATTTTGTTTGTTTGTAGCATGTAATATAAACCTACAAACATAATCAACTGCCACTTCTTTTTACTTATTTCTTTATAACCTTACAATATCTGAGTATTATCTGCTAATATTCATTTTTCAGCTGTAAGAGATTCACCCTAAATGCAAACTTGAGCAGGTCTCTGTATGGAAATGAATGTTCAAACTCTTTCCAGCCACCGGGCCATTATCATTCCAGATAGATCTTCTTAGTTTATTTCCACGTCTAAGTGGTTTCCCAAAGGCAACCTAAATTTTTAGACAATAAGAGCGCTCACAGCACCTCAGGTCCAGAAAGTAGTGATGAGTTGATTTCAGCTCATTTCCATCTTATTTCTGAAGGAATAGAAAAAAGATTAATTTATTGTGCATTTTACTGGTGGGGAAAGGAGGAGATAATGCACATGCCCCTAAAGAGAGTCTTAGAAGGATGAGCCTGAAAGAATGACTTAAATCCCCTGATGAAATCTGACTCCTCAATTACTTGTAAAGTGCTCCATAGGAGCTGGGTTGACTTAAGGGTCATACGTTGGTGTGAATGATGAACATTTCAGCTCAGAGGTGAACTTTGCTTGATCAATACTAATATCCAGGTTATATTTTCGCTCAGTGAAGAACATTTGTGTAAAGTTCAGACCAAAACGTTTTCTTGTCTTGACTGTATCGTCTTAATGCAACAAAAAGTTTTTATGAGGAATATGCCTAACCCTCAAGTTCATGACACAATGATCCAAAAGTGAAGTTATTTAGACTGATACCAAAGGAAAATGTTTACAAAATTGGATAGTTATACGGTTATTGTGTGTTTTAATGTCTTTTGTTTTTAGTTTTTAATTTATGAAAGTGTGCAGTGCATCCCCAATATTCACCAGGGTCAGAGAATTTAACCTGTAAATATCTAAAGACTGCAAATATTTTAAACTCTTACAACTGCCAGTTTTAATCGTTTAAATGCCAAATATACCTTAATATGCATTAATTCAGACATTGGGAACCATTTTAATACTCAGAAGCTAATTTACCACCTACCGTATCTGCACTCCTTGGGGTTCAGGCAATCATAAATGCCAGACAGTATGTTCTCATATCTGAGAGAACATGGTGAGAAACTTCATTTATCACCAAACAATTAGAGTTTAAATCATTTTTATCGAACAGAAATCTGTGTTAGATCAAATCATGCTTCATTAACTGCCCTGTTGGAGCCCCACAATGTCACATGCTTGTTTACCCTTCATAAAAAACGACTTTATGTTAATGTTCCAATGTATGCAGATAACATAGTGATTTTTACATATTGAAAAATGTATTTTATTCTCGCATAAGCTGCTGTTAAAGGAGTACATAATTAACCTTTTTATTAAGTATATCATTGGAATAATTTGATGCTATATTGAATATCAAAAAATGTGAGATTGATGTTTTTTTCAGAACAAAGGCTTGAAAATTTAAAACTGATACAGATATAATATTCTATGCTTGTTGCTGTCTGGATGTTTTCATCTTTGTATGATTTTTTTCTCATTGATCATCAAATTTTCCAGAAGGACCCAATTCTAGTTTAGTTCTAGCCTAGTTCCAGTTAGAAGGTCCTCGATGACGGATCCTTTGAAGCATCACAAGCTAATTTTTTCCCATTAATCTGACAAATGCTGCACTCCATGGTGAAAATGCAGCGTACCAAATGAGCTCATCCTGCAACGTCGCTGAAGAGTGCGTTTGCTTATGTGGATTTTTTAGGAGTGATTGATGTGAGGCAGTGTTGCTACCTCTTGTTGGTACCTCTAGGCCTTGTTGATGTGTTTGAAGGCTCTTTTGTCAGCAGATAGACAGTGCAGTAACTTGAGTGGCACCACACTGACTCATCAGCCTGCTGATTGCATGACTTCAACCCCAAGTCTGAGTGGCCCTGAGTGAGAGATGATCCATCAAGAATTTAAACAGACCGGGTTCGGATCACCATGCTCTCCAGCCGGTCCTGTGCTCTCAGTGAGACTTAACACTGATCAGAGGTGGCTTCATCTTTTCTTCTGTTTGTCCCTGCTGTGGTCGACAGCTGAACACTGCCCATATATCCATTAAGCCTTTTGTGGCCCATAAAATTCATCGCCATAATTCAGAGCATGGCTGAAATTGCAGAGCTGACAGCGCCTGTCCCAGTGAATCAGAACTCAGATGAACGAGAGGTCTGGAGATGTCACCAACATAATAAACGGGCGTTTGGCCCTCAGCCGCTTTTGTTTGAGAAGCCTGCGGCCCCGGAGCAGGGCAAAGGCTAGTCCCTGTCTAACGCGTGCAACTGCTATTGATCCAGCAGGGATCGATGTCCTCTGGCGGCTGATTTAGTTCCCCTCCAGTACCTGCTCCAGCTCCCCTGTAAGCCAGCACTAAGTACGAATTTCACATGTTGCTGTCGGCATGTTATCAAATCTTTCATCTCTTTTTTCTGTCTTTTGCTCTGCACTTTTCAGTTCTTCAGCTGTTTTACGTTTTAAGTTTTTTTTTTTATTCTTATGAAAAAAGAGTTAAACATTTTGAGAGGAACTAATAGTAATGAAACTAATGTTGTTTTTAGTATTAACCACATTTATTTCATATTTTCCTTCTTCTTTTGGGAGATTCCCTTTGATTCTGAACTGGTTTCTTGTTGTTCTCATTTTTATACCTAATATTATTAGATATATTTCTTCAACATTGAAATATTACAAAAAACACATTTGCTACTTATTTATACATTAGTTAGGCAGACTTGCACAAAATGCCATAAACATTACTGAGATTTTTAACTGAAAGACCAACAAAGAAATACAAAATATTGCTGGTTGCCAAAGTGTTTTATAACAATAAATCTTAAAAGTGAGGCATGCATTTGTATTTGTAGCTCTCCTGAGTCAACACAGCATTTTTGATGACAGTTATGTACTTTTAGAAAGTACTGCACAAATACCATACTTTGAAGGTTATAAACTTTGAATGAGAAATGTCAGACTGGCTCTGATCTGTACAGGGTAAATGAGAGAAAAGAGTTTCCCCCAGATGCTTTATGCGCTTGCTGCTTCGCCGTGGCTCTAGAGAGGAAGTGAGACTGCAGAGGAAGCCGTGGGTTCGCAGGACAATAGGAGAGAGAGGGGAAGTTGAACGATGGTTCTTGCAGTCCATTGCTCCTGTCATGGAGGAAGTGTTGCAGAGTGGAGGGGTATGAGCGGCCATTAATGTTCACTGTATCATTCATAACAGTAGTACCGGCATCACTTCCTGCTAAATACCATCATTTGTCAGAGAAAAGGGCTTAGTGTCTCAGTGTTACAGATAAGCATTAGAGGAATATCAGCTGTGCACACACATGGTAACTATGACGATATCTGTGAGGGACTTCCTGTCCTGTTCAAATGAAAACATGCAGCTCTTCTTTTTACATGTTTGGTTTTATCTTTGGAGTCTTTTCCACATAAATGCTTCCTGCTGGTCAGAGCTGACTGTTGGGTTTCCTTCTTCGTAACAGAAATCTGTTTTCTGTCTGCAACTTCTCACAGAATGAGATAAGAATGACAAGATGGGTTTTTAGAAACTCATTCTAAAGAAAATTCATAAAATAATACAATTTTGTACATTTTGCGATCAATAATCTGTGTTTGCTTTTCCGATTACCCACGCACTGTAATCCCAAACAGATTGCACTTAATGCAAGCACATGTCAACGTGTCCATATTGCCCGGCAGATCAAATCTGTTTTCAGGCTCAAATATTTCCTCTCTTTAGCCAAAATCACAGCCGGGGCAGAAGTGATAAAAAATATTCTCAATAAATCAGTATTTGATGTGAATATTTTCAGTTCTGTTCTGGCTATACACCTTTGTCCCTCCTCTGCCAGATGCATTAATATATGTAATATAATTATATTAATGTGTATTAAATTGTGATAATCTCATCTGCATCAAAATAATCACCATCTTTCAGTAAACAGTGTTTTCATTCTGCATTTCACAAACAGAACTGGCTTATAAATGTTCACTGCTGTTTGGTTTGGTTGTAATTTACATAAAAATACATAAGTAAAGGCGGCCTTTCCCCTAAATGCATGAATAATAACTCATGTAAACATTAATGAACTGCTGTGGTGCATGTTGACTTTTTGCCTGGTCAGACTGTTGATGTTCTTTGGATGCAGTTTGCTTGCACACCTCCTCTGTTCTTCCTGGATTTCTCAATTGAGTTAATTCACACGCAAACATTTCAGTAAAGTGTTGGGCTTTCCAAAGTTCTAAAGTTTATGTTTTAAAACAAAATCTTAAGAAAAGGAAGTGTGTCTTCTCATCCTGTAGCTTCCAGATGAAACATTCTGACCCTGGTTCTGCTGGAGGTTTGTTCCAGTTAACAGAGAGTTGTTTCTCTCCACCATTGCCACATGCTTAACCAGGAAAAGTCAATTTCCTGGGTTGCTGAGATATCTATTTGCCAACTGGCATTTTAAACTGAATCAATCAAAGTCAAGATTGGATTAGATTATATGTAATTGAATCAGAATCTGTCCAGATGATTGGAAACTTCTCAGTTTTATCATTGTTATTCCCTCGAGTCACCATTTTTAATCTTTCACTTAAGTGCATGTCTACTCACAAGAAGCAGATAGTTATTTTATAGTTGAGAAACCCAAAGGAAGGAGAGAAAAAAAAAAAAACATTATTGATGACTACGAAGTAAAATGCTTAATTTGCAACGTCTTCAACCAAATTATAACTCATACTGAAAGCTGCTGAATTTGCATAAATCTCATTAGACTGCAATGAAAGGGGTTCATAAATCGTTATATTAATTAGTCATTTTTTGCCACCCTTTCATAGGAAAATGGAGTGTATTAATAAAACAAGAGGGGAGGGTGATTGTGAAGCCTAATTGGTTGCTGTGTTAAGAGGTTTGGTGCGCGACTGACAGGTTTGATTTAGTCTGGCTTCACTTCTTTTGTCTGACTAAGTACCTTCAGAGAGGAGTGGGGGTGAGTGTAGGTATGAACATACATACAAGCATTCACATGATGAATTTACAATTCTTTACAAGAAGATCTACCAGGCGTAAACTGAATCAAAATGCAGATGTTTACTGTCCAATGTCAGCATTCCTCAGAGATTTGCTCTCATGTTTATTTTCATTAAACCGTTTTTCTCTGTCGTGTCTTTGGGCAAAATGCCTGCAGAAAATTCAGAAGGAATCATTGAATTTTAACAAATTAACTGGGCTCGCCTGTAAAATATTAAATATCTTTGTCACTGCAATGATCCTCAGCGGAGCAAGCTGTGTGACTATGTAAGAGTTTTGTAGCTTGCAGAGTCAGAGAGGACTGATAATGCCACAGAGGGTCATAGCAAAAGTGTTTTCATTTTAGAAAAACTATTTTCATCACTATTTCCTGTGGACATGTGAGCTGCTTTTAGTTTCTTTTTAACAAAACCATTTTACAAAATAATTTTGCACCACTGGGAATTAGCATTCCCAGGCTAACAGTTAGCTGCTACTCGGCTAGCATGACACCAAGCAGGCGGTGTGCTAACCTGGACACCTGGCCACTCTGTGACCCAGGGGCCAAAGGTCGCACATGCCCTCACCTATGAACTAGTTATGCACAGAAAACAGTTTTGATGCCTTTTAATGAACAGGAAAAAGAAACACCTGGCTTATTGTTAATGAAAGTTGATCAAGGAAAACAATTGATGCCAATTGATTGACTGATCTCTAGAACCAACAAAGTACCACAAGCTGTTTTACTCACTTTCATTCCTCACACCTTCATTCAGCACTGAGCTTATTATCTGTCTGAAAAACATTAAATCATATTTAACTCTTCAAGAAATTACTGCACTGTGTAAGTTGTTGTTTTTTTATTGTTATCGTAGCCATGATTTTCACTTCCAGTGAGAAAAACAATTTAAAAAATTGACTTTCTTAGAACTTTTTCTTTTAATGCTTATTTCAGTTTTCTTTTGTCATTATTGCATGTATGGAAAATGTCAACAAGACAAACGGAAACGTTCTTCTACCCTATACGACCTCTGACCCTTGCCCCTCTCCTGCAGGTTCTTCGGTTGCCCAGCTTAAAGCGACAGATCCGGAGGGGGAGCCGCTCATATACGGCGTTTCAGGAGAAGAAGCCATGAAGTATTTTTCTGTGAATAAGGAAACGGGCGTGGTCTGGCTTCGACAGCAGCTCGACCGTGAGGTAAAACACGCAAACAAAGATCTGCGTTCTGCACAATCCTGAGTTCTGCACCTGGGAATAGAGAGGAACATTTAGCAGATATGAGATGGAGAGTAAATTTTTCAGTGACAAAGGAGAGAAGCACAGCACAGAGTTATTTTCTGAAACATGCTTTTTTGTTTGACTGCTCTGCTCTCTTCATACATGTCACGTCTCCATGGAAATGTGATGCTGATGTCTCTTTTTCTGCACCAGACCAAGTCAGAGATGCAGGTCGAGTTCTACGTGAGCGACATTCAGGAGGTACGAGTTACGTCTGATCTGTGATTTTCATGTCACATGCTGACATCGTGAATATAGCCTGACCACAAGTCGCCTCCATTTCTCTCTCATCTGTCTCACTTAACAAAATTTATGTGCAAAAATCAACTGACTTTCAGCCCACGCTCCCCTTGATAATTTATAATCCCTCTGCACCGTTTTTTGCTGTTAATGTGAGTCCAGCCGTTTTGATGCATATATGATCTCCTCCCTCAGGTGGTGAAAGATACAGTAAACATCCAGATTGGAGACGTGAATGATAATGCACCAAACTTCCATGGGCAGCCGTACACAGTTAATATCCCAGAGGTAAGAAACTCTTAAATTAATTGCATATGGAGAATAAACAAAAATCTTTCATTTCTTTTGTCTGTAGTTATCCTAAGTTCTTCTTGCAGAAAATTTCAGGGCAATATATTAAATAAGACAGATTAATGTAAAATGACCCATTCAAAGTGTTCATTCTTTTCCATATTTGTCACATTGTATGTCGGGAACATGGGCGACATTTTGTTCTTTTGCGTTCCCGTGTAAAATTACTGCTTTCCCATTCAATACTGTTGCATTTCCTCACAATAATGTGCCTCTCAGTTCATGCAGCCTCTTGAAGTCTTTCTTCTACAATATGTGGATTTTGTAAAGATTTTTGATGTTAATTTCACATTTGTGAAATATCTGAAGTTTTATGTCTTTTTCTTGTGAATGCATCACAAACTTATGTGCAAAATGCAAAAGCAAAACGCGTCAGTCAAAGGCTTTCCATCCCTTTCTGTCTTCACCAAGACATAAACAGAAACTTACCACATGAAAATAACTTAAGGAGTTATAATATTTACATCAGTTTTTATTGCGTCTTTTCCATGTTGGTAGTCTAAATAGTTCATTTAGTTCAATAGTTCGTCTCCACCTTACACAAATAAACATGAACATCAGTTAATAGATAAACGTCCAATCAGTTTCTGCACCAAAGATTGAAGAAACATGTTTTCTCTATGCAGATTTAACACAAAGTAACGTAATGATTTCAAAAGCTCCTGGTGAAACCGAGGAGCAGTTTCTGCTGCAGATGTTTTCTTCCTCCAGCTCATGTTTAGACAGTCGGCATAACCTCCTTTAAATAAAGGGAAAAGCTTCCCTGCAGCAGAGACCTTAATCTGCACTACAGTAGCACTTCCTCCAACTTCTCTGTCCTCTTTCCTTTTGCCTCCTTCCTCCTCCTCTCTCTTTCTCCATCTTTGCGTCTACGCCCTGCTTTCTCCTCCATCTAATCCTTGATATGAAGTAATTGCCAGAGTGAAGTGAAGGACTTCAAACAGGAGCTTGAATCTACACACAAAACTCACCCACGTCTTGTTGTGCTTACACTGAACATATACCTCTCTCTGAGTCCTCACCAAATCTTCAAAGCCACTGGCTTTTCCTCTCCCTGATCTATAAAGTCAGACAAATAAATGGGAGAAATAAGGAGCATTTAGATGAGGCTGTTTAGATCACCCACAGCTGAACTGATTTTCTCAGGCCAGCTGGTCGTTTTTTGGGACCTGATGATGTTAAATCAGAGTGTTTAACTCACCTGCAGTCATTAGCTAGGTCAGGGGGGCCACTCATCCCACCTTGAATTAAAACTAGACATGCACCACTTTTTATTTGAGCTCTGACCTGTAGGTTTCAAATTTAGCCAACTCTTTTTTTCTTTCTACAGGCTGTAACAATTACAAATCTATTCTTCTAAACTTTGTTTTAATTCAACAGTTAAATATTGCAAGTATTGACCAAAAAGAAAAAAATGTGAGTGAACACCCAGCACTCACAAGGATTTTACTGCTGTTGTATGTACAGTGGAAAGCGTCTCTGCGCTACCACAGAAGCTAACATCCATGTTGATCGTTGTTTCCACTCTTGAGGTTACAGCCAATTAGCACCAAGGATAATAAATGCTGGATTGGCTGCTGTCCAAACAACAGCCAATAGTGTGTCAAGGAGCAATGCCTCTTGATATTTCAGTTTCTCAATCTGCATTTTCTTTGAAATATTTTAGGAAAAATTTGACTTGAATGTTTTATGTTTCACATGAACATCCATACATCCTGGTTCCACTGTGTTTCTGCAGGACAAAGTTTGGCTGATTTTACTCTTAATTTTTAGACTTCCAGACAAATAACTGGTGCGCGTAAATATGATATGATTAACTGACAATTTTATAAACTGGACATTCATATTTCATAAATGTCAATAAATTTAACAGTTGGATTTTATTATTTAAAGTTTACAGGTGGAGCAGTATGTGTTGGATATTTATGTTTTGTGAATTGAATCACATTTTCTTTTAATATTTAGAATAATGGAAGGAGCAGGAGCAACAGGAAAGTTCACTGAATTACAGAAGTTGATATATTTTTTTCATCTCATATCTTCCAGAATATATTATGGTATTTGGTGATGCCTGTTGGAAACCTCTGATAGTCAGAATATTCATAATTTATAAAATACACAGAATGACTCCTGTTACAGTTGATGATACTAAGTGTTCAAACAGACTTTAGTAAATAAAACACTAAAGTCTTTTTCTCTTGAGCTTCTCTGGGTGACTTCTAATCTGTCATGGAGACGCATGGTGAAACTTTGCCTCGGCTCATGAATGCTTCATGAATGTTCAGGACAGAAACATTTCTTAAATTACATTACTATTGCATTTTAGAGCTGGATGGCAGCTCTTTAACAACATTAACAACATTCTCCACTCAAAAAGTTTCATTTGACAGCTGCACCTTTTCAAAACTGCAGTCTGAAGTCCGTCGTGCATTATCCGCTTTGAAAAGCCCGTAGTTGGCATTAGGCAGTGCATGAATATAGGGATAAAATGATCATTTTGAAGCTGAAGTTATGGCCAAAGATTAGAGAAGTATGTCTGTCAGTACTTGTGCAGTTTGTTAGCATCAGTGGAGAAAAGGAAAGACTTTCTGGAATTTTTCTCTGTGAGAAACAGTTTCCAAGTTATTCTGCTTTTATTTAGTGCTGCCATTAAACACCATTTACTATTCAAGTGACAGATTACAAGTTTGGCAGAGGTGGATGTTTACTGACTGTGTGGTCTATAACAACTTTTTAATGTTTGCTGTAGCATCATAATAATGGCCACACAGATGCTTCTTAAACTTCACTCTGTAATAAATGACTCCAGGTAATTTGAAAATGATGCAAAGACGATTTACCTCTGTGCTAAGTAAGCATCATTTCAAAGCATTTCTGCTTTCTTAAAGTTAAGACAACTTTTATGATCACAAACGCAGCATTTCTCCTCATTCACCAAGTTACCCTGATTTATCCTTTATTATTAGATTATTTGCTCTTTGTTTTTCTGTTAATATTAGAACTCAAAGTGAGCAGAAGAGTCTTAACACTATTTAATGCAATTTAAGTGGAGTGTGTACTCCACTTAGTTACATAAATTAAATACATTAATAGTTCTTTAAAATTAAATCCTGTTTTGTTCATATTGCTATTCAACTGTAACCAATTTCTGCTAGCTCTCTTTGAATTCAAAATATATTTATCAATAAATAATAAGTAGAAGTATCTGTGCAGGTTGTTTTTAAAGGTGATGCATACAATAAACTACATGCATTTAGTGAGAAAATATTAACTTTACTGTTGTGAGACTTGAGAACTGACTTGAACAGATGACCTGTGAACGTCTCAGGGTATTTAAATTCAGACATGAGGATTTGTTCAGAACCTGAAATGGGTCAGAACGTCTCATCTGCATTTTCTAACTTGAACCGAAACACAGTCATAATTACACACGCAGAGTATGCGTATTTGAATACTGTATCAGAATACTGCAGGTGCAGCATGTTTATTCATCAGTCGAAATGATTTGGCGTGCCTGGCTTGCTTGATAAATGAGACACAGCAAATTCGTTCTGATTTCCTCGTGTCACAATAATAATGCAGCACAAATTCCAATCTGTGCACTGAGAGCCCTTTATTAAGCTTCACAACTCTTCCACTTGTCTCTGACAGACTGGGAAGTCGACAAATGCACATTGTTCATCTCCTTCTAACCTTTTCTGCACCTTATCTGGTTTCCCCACGACTTTCTGTACCTGCATTTTTATGGCCTCATTACCTCTGTGACCCCGGCTGACCTCTAGCGGGCAAAGCAAACATGCTGGGACATCACTTCATCATGCTGTCACTCACTGGACATGCCACAGTAACTGGGGTTAGAACACCATCAGCACATCAGAGACAAGGAGGGGAAAAGATGATGGACGTGAGAGATGAAGGAGCATGAATGAAAGATGGGCAAGAAATTCAAATTATGTGGTTTTACACAACTAAAATGTCACAGAAAATAGGAGATTGACTGAGGCAAGCAAAAAATAGCAGAGTGTATTGTTTGCTGGTGTGGAGTGATAGATGGGAGCCACGGCGCTGATGAGGAGTTTACCTCGGCCAGAAAGGCCTTGTTAATGTGGGGCTTTAAATGTTTGACCCTTTTCCTTCCTGCAGGGAGAAAACATCAGTCACCAAACGACTGCAATGAATTAGAAAAACAAGAACTTTTTGTACTGGTTTAAATCTATTGTGGATATTATCTATTGATGGAGAGTCTGCTCCCTGACTGAGTGTTAATAACTGAAGGTAATGAGAAGCACTCTGGTGTCCTCTTAATGAGATAAAGCGCTTTACAGTTACACGTCATTTACCATTTTTACCATTAATGTTTGATTTCTCTTTGCTTTCTGTTTGCTGCCATCAAGCTTCTTTATTCTGACTTAATATTTGATCACTTTCCTATCAATAAGGTCCAAGAATTTCAGCACAGTCTAAAAATTAGGCATATGGTTTATGCTTTCAGAAATTTCAATTTATCCACTCCAAACGCAGTTTCCATGTCTTTTTGGGAAAATCCTTTCCTGTTGAGATCCTTAGCTAAGTCCAAGTATCAATTATCTGACAGAAACTCTCCCACTATAATGAAAAGAAACCAGTTAGAAGTCTCAGTAACAATGACCTGAAAACTGCAGGAAAACCAGTGTTAAGAGCCGCGATGCAGCCAGATTTCCATCTCAACTGAAATGAAATGAATCTATTTGGCCACCATGTCTGGGATGGATGTTTGAAGGTGGATGTGTTCCTCTGCCAGCGGTGCTGGTGCGTCACATCGATTGGATGTAAACATTACCACAGTAATTCATGGGCTCATCTATTTGGAGATTTTTCCATGGAATGTAACTCCAAATTATTGGCATACAATTCACCTGTTTGCAATTATTTTCCATTGTGCTGATATAAAATGTAATAACTAGTTGGCTAAAACTTAAGTTAAAAGAAATGAGTGTTTCAACCAGATGTTGGATCCAAACAAACATCCAGAGGGGTTTTGGACTGGATAAAGCAGGCTAACGTCAACCTGTGGATGTTCAGACTCAGACCTGGACACGGACATTGTTACCTAAATTTGGCAAAGATTCCCAAATTTAGAGAATTTATGCCTTAAAGTTGAGTCTTTGCCTGGAAAATATTCATTTTAAATAAACTCTTTCACTTCCATGAACAGTCAGTCAGAATTATGCCAGAAGTTTGCTGTTGGCCCCAAAAACTGGATGTCTTCTGCATTTTACAGAGGGACATTTAATATTACATTAATGGTGATTTAGCTGCAGGTTTGAGGTTTTATGCTTAATTATGATCACACATGATATTAGAGAAAATTCTCAATGAATTCAAACATGATCATTGTGATCATTTTCCTTTGCAAGGAATGCTTCAAGTGCATCTTTAAAGCCCCATAATTAATAATAAGTCATGCCCATAGTGAGTGTGTGTGAAGAGGTTGGCCTGTTAGGCAGAGAGCAGACAGAAATGTGAATATGAAGGTGAGCAGTACAGTCTGTGTGTTAATGTGGTTTTAATTTGTGGCTCCATAAAGAGGGTGGAGGGGAGCAGGTGGGCTGCGAGCATTTCCTCTGTCACTGCTAATGAGCTGGCCAGATTTACAACATACACATCCTCTGGCAGCCAGCAGTTACTGAAAAACAACGAGAGCGACAACTTTTACTAGAAATAATGTTTTGAAACACTGCGCTCCACTGCCAAGCCAATGTTGAGTGACAGACTGAGCATAAAACAAAACCGATATGCACTCTTCATATTCTGTCAGTGGGACAGCCGACTCCATCGTCTGCAGAGCAAAAGGTTTCTGTTCAGCCGTCTGTGAGTCCGCTTCAGCTCCAACACCCTCCCCATCTACCTACACGCAGGTCCGTCCAGCTGGCTGACCCTCACACACTCCCACTGGGAGCCGGCATTTATCTTAGAGCCACTCTGAGAGGGATCAAACACCATATAATGCCATTTTTATGCGTTTTCAACAGATGTCCAACAGTTTTGTCTGTGATAGTTTTTCACACCTTTATTCTTTAGTTTCTGTTAGTCCCCTGTTTTAAGTCTGAGGTTTTACACTTTTATACTTTTATGAAGTACATATTGATGTTCTAAAAACAGTTCAGATCAAACATTTACCTGCTCTCATCATGGGCTTTAATCGGACCCTTAATGAGGGATTTCAGTTTCGATTTTGTGAAAAAAAAAAAAAAAAAAAAAAAAGGTTTTATGATCAAGTCAGACTGAGTTATTTGGCCCCACTGTAAAACGTATCATTGGATATGTGAAGGTGAAATGTTAATTATTTGTTGAGTCATCATTCCCCTCTGAAAAAATAACTTCAATTATTTAAAATTCCTACTATAACATAAAGTTTTTATTTTTAATTAATGTATGTTATTTTCCTGCAGGAACTGTGTGTGTTATTTTGGTTAAACGTTTGGCTAAAGGCATAACTCTAAAAGTATTTCCTTATACCATAAGTTATACCTTCAAATAAAAAGTAGTTCTGTCTCGTTTTATCTTCTTGTCAATATTCCCCTTCATCGTTCCCTTCAGTAGACGTGTTGAGGTATCCAGCATTCGATAATGCAGTGATGACCCAAATAACATCCTACTGCAGACTTTTCATCAGTCTTTATGAAACGTGCATAGAAGGATTTCATATGTTTTCTGCAAGGCACGTCGGTCTGAGGCTCCAAAATGATAGATGACTAAACTTTATCTGTTTACTGTCTCTCAGGCGTGTCAGGCAGATGAAGAAATCTCTCCTCAGCCTCTATTTTCTATTAGTGGTATCTCACTGTCCCTCTGTAACCTGCGGTAAGCTGTTCTGAGCTAACGCTGGTGTTTTCAACCCTGTTGCACAGTGCAGAAACTGTCTTGGTGAAAGTCAGATATTGAAAGTAAGAAAAGCCTCACATTCAGGAGTAATGTTGCTTCATTGGCTTAATAGCTTTCACAATAATATTTTACTGTTACATTACTTTATTCTTCGGAAAACGCTACATTTATTGTCGTCTTCCAAAGCTTTGGATTCTGCTCAGTGCTGCCGATGTGTGAACGGTTTGGGAAAGAGCTGAATTCAAAGCAGAATCATTTCAGCCTCCCAACAATTGGCTGCTACTTTCTGCAAAAAAAAAAAAAAAAAATCAGAGTTGAATATAACAGCATTGCACAAACACACACACACTCACACACACTTATTTCAGACAATATTGGCAGAGAGTTTGAGAGCGTCTATTATGCCTCTGAATGAGTTGTTTAGGGCTTGATGTGGGCTCTGGCAGCATAACAGAGGCACCTGCTATTTGATGTGCCCTCTGTTGCTGTCAGGTACAACATAGATGAATCTGTTATATTCCTTTCTTCTTTGCCTTTGTTTGCTTCTAAAAGCTAAAATTCAATCCCTAATATTTGGTAGCCTCATGCCCTGTATCTTAGTAGTTTACCATATCAGAAGGTAATTTGTTTATCAGGTTGCACTAAGATTTCTCTTGCAGCAGCTTTTGGAGAACATCGAAATGTGTTTGTGGCGTTCAAGACATTTTCTTTGATATGAAGGCAGAACATATCTGTGATACTAACTGAGTGTACAGTTCTCTGCAAAAATATTCTCGACTCCCTGAACTCTTTCATTTTCATTTTTAATTTATGCACAAGACCAACAAATCATTGGATAACTGTGATTACAGAAAAGGATGCATGATCCTCAACATTCTTTTACTCTGTAGATCCACATTTTCCTACGACTCTTTGGGGATATGTTTATACCCGCTTTGCACGTCTAGTTGCTGAAGTCTTTGTCCACTTTTCTTAGAGTTCATTTGCATCTTTTAGTGTTTGTTTCTAAAATACAAATTATTAGAAATCAACACTTTGCTTCACAGCTTTACATGATTTCCCAATTCACTTTGAAGCTTGAGGTTGTAATATAACAAAATACGATTCTGGATTAAAACAAAGTAATTTCTTCTTTACACACCGAACACACTACCCTCTGTAGTCAAGGTTTGATTTTGCTGATAATTATTTGAAACTCTTCCTTCCAACAGTTGGATTGAATGCAGTGAACTGAGAGATGTCTGGTTGACAGGATCAGGGCTCAAAGTGAATTCTCCCTGACATTAAGACCGTGAGCCCATTGGGAGGAATGGAGGGATTTAGGGAGGAAGAAGAGGAAAAATGGATAAAGCAAGAGACTTAAATGAGAATCAGTCAGTAGTTTGCTCTTCTTTGGCCCTGCTTATAATATCTGTCATCAACAGAAATAAATAGGGGAAGTTTTTCTCCCCTATTTTCAGTGGCATTAAAACACCTGTTTTTTTCTTTTATTCTCTTAAATATGTAGACAATTGATAATTCCATTTAAAATGACTTTTCAGCTTTTCTTTCCATCTGCTGCATCATTATTTCTGCCAGCACTGATCAGAAAATTCCTCTTGATCATCCTTCACAGGATCATAAAACTTCTTCACCAAGTTTCCTCTCAGTCAGGTAATACAGATATTTTACATATGGCCAATTTGTAGAGTCCCAGGATGTTTAACCAGCTGTTTGTCCACATATTTCATGCAGAAAGAGTTTCTCCATCATAGCAGTCATTAAAATTTGCAAGAACAGAGAATATAATCAGAGAGCTGTCTCTCTTTTGAACGATGATTCATTTTTGGGCTAAAGTGAGCGCTTTGGGGCAAATGGCTGCCTAAGTGAGCTGTCAAAGAGACTGTTTGCCCTGTACAACAATTTTTCTGTCCATCCTTTCCAGTCCAGAGGTTAATGCAACAAATACTGCCAGCACATCATGCATGCTGTCACTCGTGAAGGTAAATCACTTCCTATGCCTCTCTTTATCTTTCTGTCATTTACTTTATCCTGCTAAGCATGAAGAGCACCTTGCTTTTGGTTCTGTACAGTGATGGGTGCAGATTTGGCTGTCAGGAAGGCGAACTGTGTTTGTGAGTGAGCAAAGTGTGTTTTAGAGACAGAAAGACGTACAGGAGAAAAGTAAGAATGAGGCACACACAGAAAGACGGAGCTAGGACTGAAGAGGGAGAAAGAAAGACTCCCAACGCCATTAAAGTTTGATTCACTTCTCATTTTTTTGAATAAATCAAGCTGTCGTTCCCTTTCTGTCGTTCTTTCAAGTGTGCACTTCCCACCCCACCATGGCCACTTGCACCCTGCCTTTGGCGCTCTCCTACTCTTAGTAGGCACAATTTTGAATTCTGACCAGGTTTTGCTCACATGAAAGACAGACATGCTTCCTGCCAGACTCTCGGTATTTTGCACCTGCTTTGGTTGATGGCATAAAATACATATTTGTCCCCTGAAAGATTGTCTATTACACACTAAGTTTAATCAAATCATTTAATCAAATCACTCTTTTATGAGTTTTTTTTTAACAGCAGATAGACAGGAGGAAGGGCAGAGAGAAGTCGGGAATTGAACCGGTGACCGCTG
The DNA here is from genome assembly GCA_903067055.1 of Poeciliopsis paucimaculata. Lineage (NCBI taxonomy): Eukaryota > Metazoa > Chordata > Actinopteri > Cyprinodontiformes > Poeciliidae > Poeciliopsis > Poeciliopsis paucimaculata. Next base: position 42,576 of record CAEGAD010097475.1, read on the forward strand.
CGCTGAGGATGTTAACATGGTGCACCTGCTCTAGCTGTGTACACCATAATTATCCTTTTTCTAATACTTAAATACACAAATCCTTTCTATTCTTGTTTGTTTCTGTCCAAAGTTTCCCTAAGTACATATTTATAGCCTCTCTTGATTTAGAAAAAAAATTAAAAAGCCTTGTTACGTCTCCTTTTATTCAGCTAACAGCAAACATTCAGGCTTGACAGTGTTAAAGTAGGTCACAGCAGGCGGAAGTGGGAATCACAGCAAACTTCCAATCTGTTTAATTTAGCAGCTGTTTATGCTCCTGCTCACAGCCCATCTTTGTCAAATATCTGCTTAATTGTCAGGCTGTCAGTCTGTGCACAGTCAGATGTGTCTGAGAGCTTAATTGTTTCTTCATCTCATCCCTCCACTAGAGAGCAGAGTAAAGATGGTGATTTCTAAAAATGAACAGCAACTTTTCAGTTTATATAAAACATGTTTTTCATTAAAACAGTGTGGTCATTTTAAAATTACTTGACTTTCATTCTCTATCCATTTTTTTTTTCTCCTCCTGTGCCTTTTTTGACAGAAATTTTATCCATTCATATGTTGTCCAAACTTTTTGCTCTTGGAACAAAAATTGGCAAATTTAAACGACTGCGCTCCCAATGGTTTAAATTTGCCTTTTTTGGTAGGCAAAATTCTTTAAATTAAAAATTATATTTAAAGATCCAAAACATTTAAAAGGACTTTGGACTTTTGCCTTATTAAAAGAGAACATCATCATGTAGCTTTCTGTTATTATAAACTCTTGTGTTGTTAGGAATATTCCAGGCTGACCTCAAATATTAAAATAAAGGCTATTTTTGCTTTCTTTTTTTTACCCTAAAAGTCTCTTTCACCCATCAACCTATTGTGTCTTTTAGTTTTTATTTCAGTGATGTAGGATGATGTGAAGTTTTAATAGTATTTCCAAAACATTTTAAGCACATTTGCAGTTCAGTCTTGCATAAAGTCCATCGTCTCATCTGTCAGCTCCTCCAGAAGCTCCTGCTGCTGCTATTGCTAAACACGTTAGACTTGATGTTCTCTAACAAATGATTAATCTGTCAGAGGAACAACAATCTCAACCTCCCGAGTTTCTATGTCCTAACAGACAAGCCTTTTTGTTTTGTCAGTATGTTCATGTTCTCAACAATACAGCTATAAGTGAGAGTTGGAGGAGTATAAAAAGAGACAGAAGGCTTATACTATCCAGGAATTTCTCATTAACATGCAGCTGTCGAAATGCCCAATGTTGGAGTCAGAAGTGGGAAATCTCCGTCCCACCATAAATTATTTCTAAGCAGTAAAACAGCTTCTCCTTTTTCACTCTTACTTTAGCCAGCTAAATGTTTGTATTCTGTCAAATGAAAAGCCAAACCTGTTAGACAGAAGATATATGATTTCAATAAAAATCGTTCATGTGTCAAGCTTCAACATTCCAAACAGGAGAGTATTCTCTTAATGTCATGTTTTATTTTCTCATTCGTCATAACTAAACTGAAACAGCCACAAATGTTAACTCTCATTACCCACAATCCCTTTCCTCTCCTTCTTAGCTTTGCATTCTGGGATGTCTCCAGCATTAATTAATGAAGTTGTTCATATGACAGCCACTGCCCCTCTTCTCTCCATTGTGTGTTCAGACCAAGCCTGGAGAAAGCGTAGATTAAAAGTGGATTTGAGTGGGACGGGGGATAAAAATCACAAGTGGTGATAATAATTAAAAGACTAACTAAAGAGAGATGAAACCCTGTAGATTGTAATAAAGATACTTTATTAGAAACCTGTGCAGCAGTAATTTTAGAAGTCTGCTTGTCTGAATGAGGGAACTGCAGAAAGTCAGAAAGAGGATTGAGAAAGACGTTAAGAGTCTCTGGCACATTCAGAGCACATTCAGCTCCTCATAGCTGATGCCATGTCTCATCAATAAGATGTCATTTAACTTGACAACACATTGCCACCTAATAATTGAGAAAGAGAGAGAAAATTAGTTGAGTTAAATGTGGGGATAAATGATTTTTTATCATGTTCAACTGAGTTTGCTGTAATAAGGATGCAGTTATTCCTTTCATGCTGTGATTTTTCTCTTTCCTTACTTATCTCTGTTAACCAGCAATAGAAGAGTAAAAAGAACAGAACAAATATGGCAAAAATACTAAAGTCTTCATAGCAACCACACATTTAAGAGTATTTGCTGATAGCGTCTCAAACACCTGATTACTACATATCAGTTTATCAAAACCTCTGAGCTGTCATGATGACACTGGCGTCCTCCTTGTAGGTGTTACCATGGATACCAGGGTTTGTACCTTACACGTGGCATCAGGATCTGCTATGAAAAGAAAATCGTAGGATGCTCTGGACATTATTATGTACCACCTATCTGCACAGCAGAATGTCTTCAGGTAGTGATGGAGAAGCACAGCAAACTTCAGATGACAAGTTGGAGTCCATTCCTGTGACATGAGGACCAACATTTTCATCAAGTTTCTCTGCTCTTTGTGCACAAATTAATATAAAGTAAACAGCTATGTTTGTTTTGTTTTTTTTCTGTAATGTTATAGAACAGAAACTCTTCATATTATTGATGATCTTTTTTCTCTCCAGATTTCTTGTGTAATCACGTAAAACGATGTGGACACGCCCTTTTTCCAGTTCTTCATGTGTTTTTGCATGTTCTAGATTGCTTGCTTAAATTCTCATATTAATGAATTTATAAAAAGTGATGAAAATATTTTGTTTTCTAATTTTGAGAGGAATAGATATTCTGTGCCTCCAGCAGGTTAACAATAAAACCCTAAATGTTGAAACTGTGACCCTACCAACCCAAAGTGGTGTTCCTCAGAGTTCTGTTTTTAGGCCCTTCTTTTTCAACTGATATCTTCTATAACATTTGTCACAAACTTAATATTAGTTTCCATTACTATGCAGATGGCATCCATCTCTATCTTTCCTCTAAGATATTTACTAGGTCCAGATTTTTGCTAACAGAAGTTTCTCTAGAATCCAACTAATTCTTGACATTTATGATCTTCATGAGCTCCTCAGTACAAACCCCATTCAGCTTAAACTCTGTTATTTATGCTTAACGGTTTTCTTAGCAGAGAGGACTATGAGCCAAGTACAATATCAGATCCATCTACTCCACATAGTTGTTTTTGAAATGTTTCATCGAGACATTGATATCTGAAGGTGTGCGTTTATAGAAACAAGTTCTTGCTGCTGCTTGTAGAGAAAATGTTATGTTATGTTTACAACACGTCAGGCGATGAGGCCCTACAGCTCACTACATTTTTAATGTTGACATCAATATTTCATCCATATGGGCTCATCAATAATATTGACAAATAGAAAGCTGCACTCATCTTGTACAGTGTTGTAAGTTATATAGAGCCTTATATTCTGTGTTTTGTTCCAGGATAATTACTTGGCCTGAATAATTTTCATCAGTTCTGAAAAACATGTTGATCATGTTTGTATTTGGATTTTTATTTACACAAATCTTTTTGATTTTTTTCTATAAAGTAGATGATTTGAAATTTAAGTATAAAGGGTCAAATTAAGAGAACACTTTACACCTGCAGCATATATGATGGAGGCTCGGATGCAAAGTCTAAATTCTGCTATGAACGATATTACAAGCTGGCCACGTACATCCATATACAGAAATTACAAGCCTCACTTCATCTGGTCCCTGAATCCTCCATGAATTCAAAAAATACTGTGGACTGATTAAAGTCTGGGTTTTATGGGCAACTGTGAAAAATATGGCAAAATAAATAAATAAACCCAGACTTTCTCAGCCCCCAGGCAACAGACGTTTATATGATAATCAGCTCGAGTCTAATTTGCATTCAATTCTATTTTAAAAAATGACTTCTTTAAAAAGAGAAATGGTGAAGAATAGGAAACATTATGAGAAAGAGATTTCCTTCTAGAGAAAGAGAAAATAAGCTTGATTGTTTATTGGGGCCTGCCCATAGCAATGCATAAGGAGAGCAGTTTCTCACTTGCGAAGCAAGTGAGAAACTGCCTCCATGCATTGCATGGCAGGCACCTATTGTTCTTCACTCAATAGAATGCCTCTTTATTATTATTATTATTATAACTTCTTCTTCCGTTACCGTTAATGCGGCTCGTACCGCTGCGTGCCCACCCATAAATGTGGTATCAAAA